>DF357522.1:123111-153239 GCA_000787875.1 Solanum virginianum
GATTATGAAAATCACTGCATACTATGTTGGGTTTATGAAATTATAACTGTTTTACTATCTTTGGAGCTATAAATCTAAGGTCTATTGTATGGATTGATGAAGGACATTGATGTATATTATTTGATGGTGTTACCAAGTATCTATTTATAGCTTTACACTAATTTTTCTAGCATGATTTCACTCTAGAATTGCACCCTCTAAGTGTTTGATAAAATGTTCGGTATTGGATTCTTGAGGAATTGAAGGTCCAATATATCTCTTATGAGTTGAATGACTATATGATGATGAAATAATGATGAGATGATGATGGCATGTTGATGAAAAGGAATATATGTGTAGGATGATAAAAGGAGCGCATATATATATATAAAATATGATAATATCTCTATATGTTGTTGGGGATGACCAAGCCTAGCTAGGGGGTTGTAGGCCTAGGTAACCTATCGATGGGTTGGTACCTTGGTTGCCTAGCTAGGCGGTGGTAGGTCCAGGTAACCTTTTTGGGGTTGGTACCTATCAACCTTTATGGGGGGATTGTACTCTGTCAACCTTGATAGGGGGTTAGTACTCTGTCAACCTCGGTGGGGGGTTTGTACTCCATCAACCTCACGAAGGGTTTGTACCTTATGCACCTATCTAAGGGGGTGGTAGGCCTTGGCTTGCACTATAATGGTCATTTTTTACACTCGTATTATGATTTATATAAGCATGGTTTTATTTGAAGCATCACTCATACATGCCGTATTATTAGTATGCTATTCATAGCTTATGATTATGCATTTTGTCTATGATTTCTACCTCTTGTTGCATTGAATCCTACATACTTAGTACATTCAAATGTACTAACGCATACTCTATGCCTTCATGATGTCACTATGTAGGAACCGATGTACCGCTTGATCATCCTCCTTCTCCATGTGGCTAGTATGACTTCTATCAAGCTTATTAGTGAGTCCTCCATTCTGGGGATGTTACTTATGACCTCTTGCTATGTATTAAGTCTTTCTTTTTTGACTTATGTATTGACTATGGGGGTGAGCATGACTGATTTTTCTTGGCCCCCGCTCTTATCTATGTAGTAGAGGTGTTGTTGCACATGTTATGTATCTATGTTATAAGCTTTGACTCTATTGACTCTTAATGTTTATAATATGGAAGTTACCCTTAGTCCCAATTTCCCTTGTTTACACTTATTCCTTATTCTCATTCTAACTACTTTCACGACAAAGGATGTGTAATGATATGATATGAGGTTTGTTTGGGGTTCCTTCGGGATTCTTATTTGCCTGTCATATCTAGGCCCTAGGCTTGGGTCATGAAAAAGATGGTATAAGAGCACTATGTTTTTAGAGCTTCAGAGTCTAATATACCGCGTTAATTAGTGTCTTATTCATGGTTGGGTTTGCACACCGCAACTATGAGTAGGAGGCTATGAGACATTTTAAGAAATGTTTCCCTTCTTCGTGTTCTAAGTCATGCTATTGAGTTGAAGTAAGTTTCCCCCCTAATATTTGTTCTTTGCCATGCTAGATCAGGCCTAATATGAGGAGAAGACGAGCCTGCACGCCCGAGGAGCAACAACCAATGGAGAGCTTAGGGATGCTCTCACCTTGCTTGCATAAGTGATGGCTAATCAAGCTAACCAAGGGGCCCAAGCCTCTCATACTCCTAGGCTGACCTCTCAGGTAAGAGACTTCATGAGAATGAATCCCCCGAAGTTCCATAGGTCAATGGTGAGTGAGGACCCCCAAGAGTTCATTGATAAGGTTTACAAAATTTTGTCTATCATGGGTGTAAGGCTGAAGGATAAGGAAGAGTTGGCCACCTACCATCTCAAAAGGATATCACAAATATGGTATAACCAATGGAAAGAGGAAAAGGGAGTCAACTATGTGGTGCTTTTAGAGGAGTTCAAGGTGACCTTTCTTAATCGGTTCTTCCCCCTTGAAGATAGAAAAGCTATGTTGGTGGAATTTATGAATTTGTGATAAGGGTCTATGAGTGTGAGGGAGTATGCCCTCAAGTTTACCTAACTCTCTAAGTATTCTCCACATTTGGTGGCTAACTCGAGATCTAGGATGAAAAAATTTATGATAGGTGTTTCCGACTTGGTTAGCAAAGAATATCGGTTTGCTATGTTGATTAGTGACAAGGAATTTTCATGTTTAATGACCTATGCCAAGCAAATGGAAGAGGAGAAATTGGGCATGAGGCTAAAAGGGTTTGTTTCAAGGGTAAGTTCCAAAGGAGTGGCCAATTCCATCAAGGCCAAAGGTCTACTCATGCTTTTAATAAGAGGGTTGCAAATGATCTTTCGAGAGCTCAAGGTGCTAGGGGTGTGGCTCCTATTAATGTGTGTCTGAAATGTCGTAAGGGTCATAGTAGCCCATGTTTAATGAATATCGGTGCTTGTTATGGTTGTAGGGAGTTGGGGCATAAGGTGGTAGATTGACCTTGAAATTATAATAAAGGTGAGGAGGTTCACCAACAAGGTACTAACGCACTCCCATTAGGGAGAGGTGACTGACAAGATGCTACCCCAAAGGAACAATCGGTTCTATGCTTTGCATGGGAGGCAAGGGGTTGATGAAGTCCCCGATGTTGTTACCGGTATGTTGAAAATGTTTGACTTTGATGTATATGCATTGATTGATCTAGGTGCCACACTTTCTTTTATTACCTTCTTTGTTGCTAAAAAGTTCAATGTTGACCCCGAGTTATTGCATGAGTCATATGAGGTATCTACTCCTATCGGTGGACCTATTATTGGTAGGAAGGTTTATAGAAGTTGTCCCATTTATATTATGCATAACATCTTGCCTTGTGATCTTGTTGAGTTAGATATGGTTGATTTTGATATTATTCTTGGGATGGATTGGTTGCATGCATACAATGCTTCTATTAATTGTAGAACCCGTAGGGTCAAGTTCCAATGTCCAAAAGAACTCTCCCTTGAGTGGGAAAGTCAAGATGTGGTGGTTAAGGGTAAATTCATCTCTTGCATTGAAGCACGTATGTTGATCTCTAAGGGGTGTCTTTACCATCTTGTGAGGGTTAGGGATGTGGAGTCTAAAGTCCAATCCATCGAGTCAGTTTCGGTTGTAAATAATTTTCTTGATTTCTTCCCAAATGACCTTCCTGGTGTTCCTCCCAAAAAGGAAATAGACTTTTACATAGACCTCCTCCTCGGTACTCAACCCATTTCTATTCCACCATACCACAACGTCTCGATGGAGTTGAAGGAGTTGAAGGAACAATTGAAGGACTTGTTTGAGAAGGGATTCATTAGACCTAGCCAATCATCTTAGGGTGCTCTGGTGTTGTTTGTGAAAAAGAAGGATGGGCCTCTTAGGATGTGTATTGACTACCATCAACTCAATAGGTTCATTATCAAGAATAGGTATCCTCTTCCAAGGATTGATGGTTTGTTTGACCAATCGCAAAGGTCTAGCCATTTCTCTAAGATTGATCTTTGGTCCAGGTATCATCAACTGAAAGTAAGGGAGCATGATATTTCCAAGATGACCTTCCAGACTAGGTATGGGCATTATGAATTTGTGGTGATGTCTTTTGTCTTGACCAATGCACTGGCCATCTTTGTGGACCTAATGAATAGGGACTTTGAACCCTACCTTGATTCCTTTGTTGTGGTTTTTATTGATGATATTTTAATCTATTCTCATGGTGAGGAGGAGCATAAGGCTCATTTAAGGGTTGTGTTGCAAAGATTGAGGGAGGAGAAATTGTGTACTAAATATGAAAAGTGTGAATTTTGATTGAGGGAGGTTGCCTTCCTAGGAGATGTAGTGTCGGGGGATGGTATTAAGGCGCGACGCGCAAGGGCATGCCATATTGTAAATTTTATCTTGTTTTCCTATCTTGGTCCAAGGCTTTGGGTCTTGGGCCTAAGTGTTCCCATGCGTGAAAATGCCTATACATAGCCTTATTTCATCCTCATATCATTCGATACATTCCCAAACACTCAGACAATATTTTATCTCCAAGTTTTTCAAGTCTCAAAACTAATTCGGATTCTAAGGCTCTCATTGAAGCTTCAAGTCTCCATCTCCAATCTTTATCAAGCTATTATCCAAAGTCAAAGTATGTGGATTTCTAACATGATTTCCTTTCACCCATGATACCCAAGCTCCCTTTTACTTAAACTTGATTTGATCATGGGTCTTACTTGTTAAGAATGTCATGGCACACTATGTTGGGGTTTCATGAAATAATGATTGTTTTAGCATGTTTTGAGCTATGAATCTAAGATCTAATGTGAGATTTGACAAAGGCTTTTGATGTATATTGCATGAGGGTGTTACCAAGTATATATTGATAGTTTTACATTGGATTTTCTAGCATGATTATACTCTTGAATTGCATGGTTTTACACAAGCACTACACACCCGCCAAGTGTTTGATAAAATGTCTGGTTATGGGTTTCTTAAGGAATTAAAGGTCAAATGCATGTCTTATGAGTTGAATGATTATATGATGATGAACGTAATATATGTATATGATATTATCTCTGCAGTGTTGGGAATTGACCAAGCCTCACTCGGGGGGTTGTAGGCCTGGGTAACCTTATTTTGGGGTTTGTACCTCGATCACCTCTCTGAGGCGGTGGTAGGCCCCTATAACAATGCCGAGGTGAGGAGGTTCACCAACAAGGTACTAACGCACTCCCATTAGGGAGAGATTGTACTTCAAGTATCATTCATACCTTCCATATTGTTATATGCTTAATCATTACCTATGTTATGCATTTTATTTATGGTTCTTATCTCTTACTGCATTGCATTCTACATACTTAGTAAATTCAAATGTACTACACATACTCTATGCCTATATAATGTCACCATGTAGGAATCAGAGCCCCACTTGATCATCCTTTTCCACGTGGCTAGTACGACTTCCCTCAAGCTCTTTGGTGAGTCGTCCATTTTGAGGACGATACTTATGATCTCCTACTATGTTCTAAGGCTATCCTTCTTTTGTATATATGTTGACTATGAGGGTGAGCCCAGTAGTTTTTCTTGGCCCCCGCTAAGTATCTAAGTTTTAGAAGTGTTATTGGACATGTTTGTATTATGCTTTGAGCTTTGACTCTCTCTTGACTCTTGATGTTTATGATATGATAATTGTCCCTTAGCCTTATTTGTCCTTATTTACTATCTCTTGTTATACTTTATTGATTCCGAAACCAAGGATGTGTGTATGATATGCTAAGAGGCTTGTTTGGAGTCTCTTCGAGTTCCCCATTCGTCATTTCACGTCTAGGCCCTAGGCTTGGGTCGTGACAGACCCATGTCATAATTACATCAACTTGAAGCCAAAACATGAAAATCATACTTAGATCATACTTTAATGTTGATGAAAAAGATGAAAGATATTTTAGTCTCCATGGTTGGATTGAAACAAAGGATGAATCCCACATACCTAAGGCTTAATGTGAAGAAATATAGTAGAATTAGCTTGAACATGAAATCATAATTGAATCCTTAGCCTGAGTCCGTGAATTCCAGGCTTGAGAGTGCTTTAGGAGATAGAATCTGAGATATAAAGTGTTAGGCTTGCATTGTAGTTCATGAAATAAGTATTGACTAATTTAGGGTAGTAAAGGGATGAATACAAGTCCTAAAAGGCCTTAGGGTTGGGGCAAATTACCAAAAAGATCCAATTAAATCATGGTCAAAAGTGGCCTGTGCGCACTATACGACACCCCTTATTGGCATTTGTGTGAACCGTGGGCCGCAAAGAGGTCTTTTGTAAGGACCTTGTGAGAAAACATGGGGCCTTTATGAAGGGAACCCTCAACGAGAAAGACCACGACTTGTGGTATGCTCGATGGTGGGTACACCTTCAAGGCAGCCTATAAACTACCACAAAAGGGGCTAAGGTCACCTCCAAGATGTACATCATGGTTCGTGGAGTGCTTTATCTCCCATGGAGGGGTATTTGGAGGGCACCCTTGACCAAAAATATTCTGAATCAATTTTTGAGCATATTGTGACCTTACAAAGCCTGGGTTGTTACAATTAATATTGATGAGCCCAAGAAAGTGTTGGTGTAGGATGTATACCATTTCACTAGAATTGGGTATTAGATTGGATAATTCTAATGAGGGTGGCATACATGTTCAAAATGGGGTTGAATCTTCTGTAGTTGTTGATGTCAAAGCAAAAAAAGATCTACACCTATTATTGGTTGAATTGAAAAGATAGTTGTCGAGAAAAAGATAGTGATTTTCTCCCAATGTGGAGATAATGTACTCTAGTATCAAGATTGATTATATGTTCTTAATGTTGATGGCCTTCGAGAGATTATCTTGAAGAAACCTCATAACTTTCTAGATTCTATACACCTAGGCTCCACAAAAATGTATTAAGACTTGAAAGAGGCTTACTGTTGGAATGCCATGAAGAAAGACATATCCAAATTGGTATCTGAGTGTCCTAATTGCCAACACGTGAACGTAGAACATCAAAGGCCCGATGGATTGACCTAGGATATTGAGATTCCTACTTGGAAGTGGGAGGATGTGAATATGAATTTTGTGACAGATTTGCCCCGTACTTGAAAACAATATGTCTCTATTTGGGTAATTATGGATAGCATGACTAAATCAGCTCATTTTCTACAAGTCAAGAATACTTTCAATGCCTAGGTTGATGCTAAGTTATATACCTAAAATATGGTTAGATTGCATGATATGCCTTTGTCTATTATATCAGATTGTAGTCCCCAATACACTTCTTACTTTTGGAGGCTATTTCAGAAGGGACTAGGTACTAAGGTAATATTGAGTACCACATTCCCTCCTCAAATCAATGGACAAACTGAGAGGACAATTCAAAATTTAGAAGACATGTTGAGGGCTTATACGTTAGAATACAAAGGAAATAGGGATCATTATCTGCCACTTATTGAATATACCTACACCAAGAATTATCATTCTAGTATCGAAATGGCTCCATTTGAGTCTTTGTATGGGAGAAGATGTAGATCCCTTGTAGGTTGGTTTGAGATAGGTGAGATGGCATTGATTGGCCCCAATTTGGTGTTAGAGTTTATAGAGAAGGTGAAGTTGATTTATGAGAATTTGAAAGTGGCTTAAAGTACTTAAAAGTCCTATTTAGATGTAGGAGAAGAGACCTTAAGTTTCATGTTAGTGATTGGGTGTATGTAAAGGTTTCACCGATGAAGGCTGTGATGCATTTTTGTAAAAATCATAAGTTGAGTCCTGGGTATGTAGTCTTTTTTGAGATTGTTAAATGGATTAGCAATGTGGCTTATAGATAGGAGTTGCCTTCAAATATGAGTTATATTCATCCGGTGTTCCATGTGTTGATGTTGAGGAAGTTGGATGATGATCCAAGTACGATTTGTCTTTGGAAGGTGTTGATGTTAAGGAGAACTAGACCTATGAAGAGGTTCTGATTGAGATCTTTGATAGGCAAGTAAAAAGGCTTCATAACAACAATATTGCATCGGTCAAAGTCCTTTAGAGGAATCAACATATTGAAAGTGCTACATAGGAAACAAAATCGGATAGGATACAACGATACCCTTATCTACTCTAATCGACTAGAGCCTAAGGTACTAGGTTCATCATGCTTAAATAGTTCAAATTTCATCATTTTTATGTCTTTAAATTATAATATGCATACGTGTGCATGAAACTGATTTGAATGATGCTTTTAAAAATGATATAGATAATTTTTAGATTTTAAATTTTAATTTTGCAATGTGCATTGATATTGAACAATTTCATGTTAATTTTGATTCACTCAAGAAATATTTATTCTCATTCGAAGGTGAATGATCCCAAGAGGGAGATGATGGAAGGACCCAAACTCTCTAATGCCTTAATGGTCCTTGGAATCAAGTTTCAAAAAGGTTTTGGCAAGATGCCCCTCCAAGGACACCTTTACAGACCGTAAAACACTTCATGAGCCACAAAGGACATCGTAGATATGGGCCTTGGTCCTTGGTGACTTTTTTTCCTAGGTTACCTTGAGCGAGCCTTAAAGGTATGCCCACCATGGAGCATACCATGGCTCGTAGTGTGTCTCATAGATGGTGCCTTCATAAGGCCCCTACTGTTTGCTCTAAGTGCCCTACCATGGACCTCTCTATGGCTTACGGTACACACCTTAGCCTGAACGGGGTCTCATAAAGTGCTTCTTGGGCACTTTTGTACTCTATTTTAGTATGGGTCTTTGGATAAGTGTCCTTAACCCTAAGTATATTTTGTACTTCTTATTACTTCTTTACACTCCTAAATCAGTCCCGACACATTTCATGACCTTTCATGCAAGCCTAACACTTAGACTCTCAATTCTAACTTCTAAAGTCACTCTCAAGGCTCTCACTCAAGGATTTAAGATAAGGATTAAATTAGTGTTTCAAGACTAAGTTGATTTCTTCCCAAACTCTTCCTCCTACTTTATGTTTGTGGGATTCATCCTTGGTTATATTCCAACCATGAAGCCCAAAATCTCTTTCATCTATGTATGACTTTAAAGTGTGATTTAAGTATGAATTTCTTGTTTTAACTTCAAATTGATTGAATTATGATATGGGTTGCGTTCAAATGATGGTTTAGCATGAATAAAGCCTTATTCAATAGATGGATATGGTTTTCATTAGATTTAAACTAATTATGAACTATGAATTAATGCAGGGGTAATTTTAATTATGATTTAGTCCAGACTCATTTCATGACCTCTCATGCAAGCCTAACACATGGACTCTCAATTCTAACTTCTAAAGTTACTCTCAATACTCTCACTCAAGGATTTAAGATAAAGGTTAAATTGGGGTTTCAAGACTAAGTTGATTTCTTCCCAAACTCTTCCTCCTACTCTATGTATGTGGGATTCATCCCTGGTTACATTCCAACCATGAAGCCCAAAATCTTTTTCATCTATGTATGACTTTAAAGTGTGATTCAATTATGAATTTCCTGTTTTAACTTCGAATTAATGGAATTATGATATGGGTTGTGTTGAAATGATGATTTAGCATTAACAAAGCCTTATTCAATAGATGGACATGGTTTTCATTAGATTTAAACTAATTATGAATTATGAATTCATGCATGGGTAATTTTAATTATGATTCAGATGTTTATTTTTCCATGGATTATGCATTTTTTTTATCATATTATCATATTTTAAGTGTGAATTTCATATACCCATACTTTACTCTCACTTCTTATACAAGATCATGTATGCAGTAGGCTTCTACATGAGGCCTTGGTTTGGAAATGGTTTCACTTATGATAATGAACATGATTTCATGTCAAATACAACTATGACGTTAGTATGATTACTATTATTGCTTTGATTGGCTTTAAGCATTTAAGGGTGTGCATAGACCATTGTGTATAAGTTTTGAATGAACTATTTCGATGCATGTAAGCATGTTTCAAATTATGATTTTACATTTTATCCTAAGTATGCATAGTGATGACTTTGAAATTACATACAATGATCTTATAACAAGTATAATTTCATGTATATATACTATGTAATCTGTTGGACGATGAATTAACACTGAATGAGCCTAAGAATTTTGTACCACTGCCCACTATATGGGGTTATGTTGAGGATGGTGTACGACCACCCACTATGTTATGTTATGTTGAGGATTTTGCACCACTATCCAGTATGTAGGTTTATGTTGAGGATTGTGTACCACTACCCACTATGTGGGGTTATGTTATGTTCTACTACCACCATGTGAGGTATAGTTTACCTTGACAAATAAGCTACTATTTCTCAAGTGTAATGGCAATATCGGGATTCCATGTAATAGCTCACATGGTCTTATTTGCAATCATATCTCCACGTATGTTTTTGTGCTGTGACATTCATGTATCATGGTAGTTCATGGTATCTTGACATGACTATCTCTTCTATACTTCACTTTTATATATTGTGCCTTGTTCATCTAACATGTCAATACAAGTTTTACCATTTCTATTTAACAACACCCACTCATATACTTAGTATATTTAACATACTAATGCATACTCTATGCCTACATTATATTACAATATTGGAGCAAGTGATCCTGTCTTCTATCCCTATGGCTAGATCTAGGGTCTTACACGATTCCAATTAAGTGAGTCCTCTTGCTTCAAGGACAAGGCCTTCTATCTTATTCTTCATGAAATGTTTATGTATCTGAAATAACTTTTCTTTATGTTTAGGGTGAGCCAGAACCTGTTTGAGCCCCTATCTTATGTCATGAGAAAGAGGCATCTATTAGACCTATGTATTTGATTATATTTTTGGACTTTTATACTCTTTTGTTATGATCTTCCTTATGCTATGAGTTATGATAAGTATATGCTCCCACTAATATATTCTTCTTGATTTACCTTTAATGTTAGGGTTAGTATGAGATTCCTTAGGGAACCTCATTCACATGTTACGACTAGGTCCTAGGCTTTAATTGTGACACGTTTAATAATTAATTCTGAGATAATTAATTTGGAAATCATTTGTATCCAACCAAACGTGCCCAAACATATTCATTAAGACTTATTCTAATTATTGTCATAACTAATGAATATAAAAAAAAAATGTGACATATAAAATTTTGTGATTTTACCAAAATATTATATGAATAATTAACTTAAATGCAATGATACCTATCTCAATCTTTATGTTTAAGGGAATGTCATTATATATCATTAAAATATCTAAATTAAAATTGAAATAACGGTAATTTTAATAGCACGAGTATTAGGTGCAGCAGTTAATTAGTTATACTATTGCATAATTAAGAGAAAAATATAAATGTAAAGGTTGCATTATGTGTACTTTAATTTTGAGAGTTCATTTGGGGATCAAGAAAAGAGAAGTGATTCAAATATTTTATTTTATTTGTGAATATGCAGCTAGTCTTAGACTGTCCAATTAGTAAATATTGGACAATGAATGAAGAAAGGTAAATAGAAAAGGGTTAAATACATAAAGTGTGCTGTTAATTTGAAGGGATATGGATGCTAAGAAAAGTATTGGTTGGTGCATCGCAAACATATATCCTTTATAAGAGGAAGGAACTAGCCATAACAGAAGAAAAAATAGCAGCAGTTGCAATGGTGGAGAGCCGAGAGTTAATGGAGGCACTGCTAGATTGAGACTCTGGAGGAAGATTACCAAAAACGCCCGCTGGAACAGGTCCACCAACAGGTGCAGCGCCTCCTATGTTTCCATCAAGAGTACCAATGATACTATTATTAACTGGGCTTGCTGCAATAGCTGGAGAAGCCACTGGGGCAATTGATGCCGCTAAGGCTATGCTGATGGACACAATAAAAAGGATTAGAACAAGACTCAATATTTGACGTGCCATTTTTCTTCCAGAATGTATTTTCTCTTCTTCCTTTTTCCCCTTTTTTAATTTTTTATTCTTCTTGCAGTTCTAAAAAATATTGCAATGCTCAAGCAATTACGGAAACATCAACAGTTTAAAAGGAAGAGAAAAACCATGAATGATTACCCGTAGTATAAGGATGACCAACAACCCCACAAGTTGGAGCTATAATTTAAACCACAAAATTATTTAATTGGTTAGCTTCATTGCGTATTTACAATAAATCAATGGTTCAACATTAATGCTCTTAGGACCTTGAACATTTTTAAAGGAAAAAAACTACAAAAGTGTAATTTGTGATCAATAAATATATCATTACTACTAAATTTTGATTTTTAAACAAGTGCTGATTTATTGACTAGCTAGTACCATCTTTGCTTTATCTTGAAAAACTAATTAAGCAGATTGAATATAACTGCATTCTAAAAGGCTCAAAGTCACGTATCAGAACTATTTGTTCTATCTATTATAATCTACAGTGATTTGAAAAATATAGTGAGAAAATTTACTGGAATATTTTCCTCAATTAACCTTTAATACTCCTTAGAGTTTTTAATTAGTAACCAAAAAACATCAAAATTTTAAAGTAAGAAAAAATTGAGATAGCTTTTTCAAATTGACTGAAGTTTGTAATGTTATTATTCAAGAGCATGCAATAAATGCTATTCGAAAAAAATGATCGTTAATTAGTTTTTTAGTGAGACATGATAGGCATTCCATAGTGACCGAATCAATCTTGTAACTTTGTTTTTCTATTGTAGCATGTCATATTATAGTAGTCTATGTTATATGTGTTCTATGTTTGTTATTGCCAAATCAAACTTGCATAACATTAATTGGGTGTTATTTGATTTATTTAGGAATACTTAAAGAAGGAATTGACAAAAATCAAATGGATGACATGTTGATGAAATAAGTATGATTGGGCCAAATCCAAATAAATTGGAAAAAGCATTAGGATTAAACAAAAGAAAACTTAAAGATTTCTACTTATTTTTGTGTATTAGAGAAACTATACTATAGAATCCATGTCTAATATTTCAAGATATTTATATTTCACATGTAGGATAACATATTTGAAATGCCAACACTATGTTAATTAGACTATAGTAAATTTGGAAAGGAAACAAATTACAAATAGTCACTTTTCATACTTGCTATTCAACATTAACAACTATTTTCGAAGCTAGTAATATTTAGCCTTTCTATTGACATGGTAAAATTTTTGAAAAATTTTGTAGCACTTCAATAGTTCTAAGTCTAGGTAAAACTATGCCTTGCAGATGATAAGAATTTTAAGTAGTTGATAACAGGAGAGGATTTATTTTATGGACATCATCTATCACCTATAAAGGAATCACAAATTATAGATGAGGTTCTTAGATAGATTTCGTAGACGTGGATATTAACCTGAGTCCCACAAAACTAAAACATCAAACCTTAAATCAGAGAAGGTTCTCTTAGATGAACATGAGACACTTAACATTTAGTCTAATTTCTACATGTCCCATTTATGAATCGTATAATAATATATGAGTCACAGATTGACTAGTAGACCAAGTATTGAGACATGATTTCTAGCCTGATTTATATGGCCAGTGTTTACTGCTCAATATTGAATTATGGATTGTAAATATGTCCTATAGATCAAAGTTAAGAAACACAGAAAATTCAACATAATTTCCATGTAAGGGATCTCGATCTATAGGTCAAGTTAAGGAGCGTGGATGTCCCTCATAGATGGTTTTCTATAGATTTTTATTTGGGAATTTTAGTCTTCTTCCATTCTTTCTTGGCCTAAGATCCAATAATTTAGTAAATAATAGAGGATTATCATCATGCCCCAAGCCTACTCCTTGGACATGACTGACACTTGAAAATCACTCATGGTCAAATGCAAAAACATGGTTTGGCTAATTCACTTTGCCGAAGAGTCATCTCAATAGAAAATAAACTTAAGTGGGTAGTTAAAACATCATCATCAATAAGTGAATAATAGTTAAAAATAATCAAACTGTAATGTAACCAACGTCGAAAACTCAATAATAAAATTACTATTTAAAACCACACTCTGAAAAAATTTTTTTTGCTCAACTCCACTCTGTCTATGAAGCCTCCAACAGACTCATAAGAATCTATTAAGGAAAGTCCACAGCTTCTTCAAAAATCTACTTATAACATAAAGAAAGATTTCAAAGAAAGATCTTCTCTTAATGCAATGTAAGATTCAGGTGTTTCTAGGTTAGAATATGATATAATATGGTTAAATATTAGAAAAATAACCTCTGTGAATTATTAGGAAAAGAGTATCGAGCAATAAAATTTTCACGAAAATTGCACTGTCAAGGTTTAAACCTAGGGCCTAGTCGTAACACAGTGAATGAAAAGCCTGAAGTTATCTCACCATGGTCTCTTAGCATATAACAACCATACAAGGTTATCAAAAGGAGAATAGCATAACAAGCATAAACTGCTATAAGCATACCATAGGTGTGATAAATAGCATGATGGAAATACAAGCCTTAAATAAAGTGACATTTCTCAAATGAACCCAAAAGTACCTGAAAATGTACCTTAGAAGTGCCCAGAATCGTAATTTCCATATATCTCAAACTTCGTGTGAAATATCAAAAATACAACTTTATATTCTTAATTAGGGGATCAAATTGAGTGACAAATGGGTCTAATCTTGATTTAAGAGCAACCGTAGAAAAATTTAAAAATCGCAAAAATGTGATTTTCAGAGACGATCTGCGCCCCTGAGATGACGCACCAAGGGTACGCTAAGTGTATTTTGTACACTATTGTTCTTGTCTGGTAAAAGGCTTTTGGGTCATGGGACTAAGTGTTTCCATGCATGTAAATGCCTATACATAGCCTTATTTAACCCTCATATCATTCAAGACATTCCGAAATACACTCCCAAATACTTAGAAAATATTTCATCTCCAAAATTCTAGTCTCAAACTCATTCGAATTCTAAGGCAATTAATTAAATTTCAAGTCTCCATCTCTAATCATCATCAAGCTATTCTTCCAAGCTAAGGTATGTGGGTTTCTTTCGAGGGTTCCTTTTACCCTTGACGCCCAAGCATCCTTTTACTGAAATTTGCGTGATTTAAAGTTGATTATCTGATGGGTCTTACTTATTATGAAATTCACTGCACATTACATTGGGGTTTTATAAAATTATGATTGTTTTAGCATGTTTTGAGCTATGAATCTAAGATCTGTTGTGATATTTGATGAAGAGGTTTGATGTATATTGCTTGTGGTTGTTACCAAGTATCTATTGATGATTTTACATGGAATTTTCTAGCATGATTACACTCTTGAATTGCATGGTTTTACACTAGCACTACACACCCGCCAAATGTTTAATAAAATGTCCAGATTATGATTTCTTGAGGAATCGTAGGTCCAATGCATGTCGTATGAGTTGAATGACTATATGATATATACACCTGCCAAGTGTTTGATAAAATATCTGGTTATGGTTATTTTGAGGAATTAAAGGACCAATGCATGTCTTATGAGTTAAATGACTATATGATAATGAAATAAACATATGTATATGGTTTTCTCCTATATAGTATTGGAATGTGACCATGCCTTACTCGGGGGTTGCACGCTAGGTAACCATGTCGGGGGGTTTGTACCTTAATAACTATGTTGAGGGATTTGTACCTTGATAACTATGTCAAAGATTTGTACCTTAATAACCATATCGAGGGGTTTTTACCTTGATAACCATGCTGGGAGGTTTGTACCGCGATCACCAAGGGTGATAGTATGTAACGATCCACCAACCATGTCAAGGGGTTTATACCTTGACAACCATATCGGAGGATTTGTACCTCAATCACCAAGGGTAGTATGGTGCGATGATCCACCAATAAATTGATGGGGTTGGTTCCTCAATCACCAAGGGTGGTAGGGTGCAATGATCCACCAATACGATAGTGGTCTCTTCTTACACATGTACTATATCTTATATAAGCATGATTTACTATATAGCATCCCACATGCTTGTCATATTATTGTTGCTACTCATTACCTATGCTTGCGCAGTTTGATTATGTTCTTATCTCTTGTTGTATTGCATCCGACATACTTTGTACATTCAAATGTACTAACCTATACTCTATACCTACATGATGTCACCGTGTATGAATCGGAGCACTGCTTGATCATCCTCCTCCAGGTGGCTAGTACGACATCTCTAAAGCTCATTGGTGAGTCCTCAATTTTGGGGATGATGCTTATGATCTCCTACTGTGTTCTAAGTTTATCATTTTTTTGTATATATGTTGACTATGAGGCTGAGCCCGATAGCTTGTCTTGGCCCCCACTAAGTATCCAAGTTTTAGAGGTGTTGGACATGTTTGTATTATGTTTTGAGCTTGGACTCTCTCTTGACACTTGTTGATTATGATATGGAAGTTGTCATTTGCCCCTTTTGTCCCTATTTACTACTTCTTGTTATATTCTATTGCTTCCACAACAAAGAATGTGTAATAATATGTGAGAGGCTTGCTTGGGTAACTTCGGGTTCCCCATGAACCATGTCATATCTAGGTCCTAGGCTTGGGCCATGAAAAACTTGGTATCAGACCACTAGATTGGTAGATCCTCAGAGTCCAATGAGCTGCATCGATTAGAGTCTTACTCGTGGTTATATTGTGTACCACAACTATGAGTAGGAGGCTATAAGGTATTTTAGGAAATATCTCCCTTCTTCATGTCCTAAGTCATGCTATATAGTTAAAGTAAGGATTTTCCTCCCTAATGATTGTTCTTTGCTATGCTAGATAATGCCTAACACAAGAGAGAGAAGAGCCAGCACACCCGAGGAGCAACTGGCTAATAAAGAGCTTTAGGATGCTCTCACTCTGTTAGCACAAGTTGTGGCCAATAAAGATTAGAAAGGGGCCGAAGCCCCTCATTCCCCTACACTGACTTCTTAGGTGAGAGACTTTATGAGGATGAATCTCCTGGAATTCTATAGTTCAAAAGTGGATGAGGACCCTTAAGAGTTCATTGATGAGGTCTATTAGGTTTTGGCTATTATGGGTGTTAGATCGGAGGAGAAAGCAAATTTGGGCTGCTTACCAACTCAATGAGTGGCACAAATATGGTTTAATCAATGGAAGGAGGAGAAGGGAGTCAATAATGTGGTGCTTTGGGAGGAGTTCATCGGCCTTTCTTAATCTATTTTTCCCTCTTGAGCTTAGAGAAGCTAAATTAGTGAAGTTTATGAACTTTAAACAAGGATCATTGAGTGTGAGGGAGTATGCCCTCAATTTACTCAATGCTCTAAATATGCTCCCAACTTGGTGACCGACTGAAGTTCTAGGATAAACAAGTTTCTAATAGGTATTTTTGACTTGGTGAGTGACGCATACTGGTCTTCGATGTTGATTAGTGATATGGAATTATGCCATTTGATGACCTAGGTCGAACAAATTGAAGAGGAGAAGTTTAGAAAGAGGAGGAGTCATAAGTCCAGGAGGACCCATTTTGAGGGAAAGTTCCATAGCCGGAAGGATGGCTGATTCCATCAAGGCCAAGGGTCTTCTCATGCTTCTAATAGGGGGTTTACCAATGACTTCCCAAGGACCCAAGGTGTTGGAGTTGTGGTTCTTAATGATATGTGCCCAAGGTGTGGTTAGGGTCATAAGGTCCTATGCTTGAGAGATACTAATGCATCTTATGGTTGTGGGGAATTGGGTCACGAAAAGGTTGATTGCCCTCATAACCGTAACAAGGGCAAAGATGTTCGTCCTCAAGGCCATGGCGCTAATGCAGTTCCTTTGGGTAGAGGTGGCTGACAAGATGATGCCCTATGGCACAATAAAATTTATGTTTTGTATGGGAGGCAAGAGGTTGATAAGGTGCTCGACGTTATTACCAGTATGTTAAAAGTGTTTGATTTTGATGTGTACGCATTGATGGATCCAGGTGCCACTTTTTCTTTTGTTGCCAAAACATTCCATGTTGAGCCAGAATTATTGCATGAGTCATATGAGGTCTCTACTCCTATTGATGCATCTATTGTTGCTAGAATGGTCTATAGAAATAATCCCATTTGCATATTACATAAAATGTTGCCTTGTGATCTTGTTGAGTTGGATTATGGTTGATTTTGATGTCATTCTTGGGATGGATTGGTTGCATGCATACTATCCCTCTATTGATTATAGAACCCGTAGGGTGAAATTCCCAATTCAAAAATGAACCCGTCCTTGAGTGGGAGAGTAATGATGTGGTGGTCAAGGTTAGGTTCATCTCTTTCATTAAAGCCCATAAGTTGATCTCTAATGGGTGCCTTTATCATCTTGTGAGGGTTAATGTTGTGGAGTCCAAAGGACTTCACATAGAGTTGGTTCCGGTTGTGAATGACTTCCTTGATTTCTTTCAAATGACCTTCTCGGTGTTCCTCTCGAAAGGGAAATAGATTTTGGTATACACCTCCTCCCCGATATTCAACCCATTTCTGCCCCTTACCTTATTGCCCGACCAGAGTTAACGGAGTAAAAGGAACAAGTGAAGCAATTGTTGGAGAAGGGTTTTATTAGGCCTAACCAATCACCTTGGGGTGCTCTAGTGTTATTTGTGAAGAGGAAAGATGAGTCTCTTAGAATATGTATTAACTACTAGTAACTTAATAGGGTCACCATCAAGAATAGATATCCTCTTCCAAGAATTGATGATTTGTTTGACCAATTGCAAGGGGCTAGCTACTTCTCTAATATTGATCTTCGGTCTGGGTACCATCAAGTAAAGGTGAGGGAGTGTGATATTCCTAGGATGGCTTTCTGAACTAGGTATGGGTATTTTGAGTTTGTTGTGATGTCTTTTGGGTTGACCAATGCATCAGCTATCTTCATGGATCTAATAAATAGGGTCTTGAAACCCTATATTGATTCATTTGTTGTGGTATTCATTGATGATATCTTGATCTATTTCATGGTGAAGAGGAGCATAGGGCTCATTTGAGGGTTGTGTTGCAATGATTGAGGGAAGAGAAGATATATGCTAAGTATGAGAAATGTGAATTTTTGTAGAAGGAGGTGGCCTTTTTAGGCCATATGGTGTAGGGGGATGGTATTACAGTGGATCCTAAGAAGATGGATTTGATAAGAAATTGGCCTAGACCATTGTCCCCGTCGGATATTAGGAGCTTCTTGGGCTTTGCGGGTTACTATCGGAGGTTTATGAATAGGTTCTCTTCTATTGCTTCTCCTATGACAAAGTTGACCCAAAAGAAATGAAACTACCCCAAAATGTACCTAAATATGTGCCTCGGAATGCCCAAAATTTTAAATTCCATATATCTCAAAAAATTTTTTATTATGAAGATTTGACTTCATATTCTTGTTCAGGGAGTTAAAATTAAGAGAAAAAGGGTCTAAGCCCAATTCAAGAGCAAACGATTAGAAATTTCATTTTTCATTAATTTTCTTATCCAAAATTAATCCGCGACAGTGCCACGATGCACAATTATCGTGGACATGTGTAAATTGTTTCTCCGCGATAGGTCTACATTGCAGACAAGACACAGACCTATGTATTTTGCTGCCAGTGATTTTTATCTAGGTCCAAGGTTTTTGGGTCTTGGGCCTAAGTGTTCCCAAATGTGTTTTTATCTATAGTTAGCCATATTTCACTCTCATATCATCCAAAACATTTCCCTATAATCACTCAAACACTTGGTCATATTTTCACTCCCAAATTCAAGTCCCAAATCCTCATCCCAAGATAAGGTTCTTCTTTAAGCTTCAAGTCTCCATGTCCAATCTTCACCAAGTTCATCTCTAAGCTAAGGTATGTGGGTTTCTTTCATGGGTTCCATTCATCCATGATACCCAAGTCTCTTTTTACTCAAATTGCATAATTTAAAATTGATTTACAAATGAGTCTTGATTATTATGAAAGTCACTGCACAGTATGTTAAAGCTATGTAAAGTTGTGACTCTTTTGCTATTTTTTGAGCTATAAAACTTTGATCTAATGTAATATTTGATGAGGGATTTTGATGTATATGTCCTGAGGGCACTGTAAGGTGTTTATTGGTGGTTTTACAGTGGATTTTCTTACATGATTTCATCTCTATATTTCATGGTTTTATACTAACATTACACACCCTCTAAGTGTTTGATAAAATGCCCAGATGTGGTTTCTTGAGGAGTTGAAGGTCAAAAGCATGAGATATGAAATGAATGACTATATGATAATGAAATGAACTTATGTATATGATATACTCTATATAAAGGATTTCATTAGACCATACCTAATTCGGGGGAATAAGAGCCCGGGTAATTATGTTGGGGGTACTCATCAACCATGTGAGGGCTTTGTACTTTGCCACCATATTGATAATGTGTGATTATCATCAACCATGTGAGGGCTTCATACCACATAACTACCAAGGGGTTTGTACCATGAATAGCTAGCTTGGTCTCTTCTACATATATGAATTCCTATATGAGCATGAGTTACTTAAGCATGTTTTACATAAGCATTGATCATGCATGCCATATTGTTATACTATGCCTATTGCTTATTATTATTCATTTTCATTATGATGCCTATCTATTTTTGCATTGCATCCTATATACATAGTACATTCAAATATACTAACACATACTCTTGCCTACATGATATCACCAGGTGGGAACCAAAGCCCAAGTTGATCATCCTCCTCTATGTGGCTAGTTCAGTGCTACTCAAGCTAGTTGGTGAGTCATCCACGTTGGGGACCTTAGTCTACTTTCTCTCTTATTATATATTGATACACTCTTCTCTATATTCTATTTGACTATGAGGGTGAGCCGGTTGCTTTGTCTTGGCCCCTATCCTTATCTATGTAGTAGAGGGTGTTGTTGGACATGTTATGTATCTATGATATGAGTTAACTCTTGTCTCTTTACTATAGTATTGTGCAAGATTTTTCTCTTAGTCCCTTAGCCCCTATTCTAGCTCTTTAATATTTTTATATGCTTCTGCGACCAATGATGTGTAATAACAAGTTAAGAGACTTGTTTAATGTTCCTTCAGGTTCCCCATTCACCATGTTACATCAACGCCCTAGGGTTGGGTCATGATAAGAAAGATAAATTTGTATGGTTCGATAAATATGAAAGGAGTTTTGAATCATTAAAAGATATTCTTATGTCTGCTACTATTTGGTCACTATCAGAAGGGCTAGAGGGATTTGTTATGTATTGTGATACTTCTTGGGTTTGTGTAGGTTGTGTGTTGATGCAAAACTGTAAGGTCATAGCCTATGCTTCTAGACAAATCAAACTGCACGAAAGGAACTATCCTACCCATGATCATGATTTAGGCGCCATTGTTCTTGAATTAAAGATTTAGTGTCACTATTTGTATGGGGTGTTTGTTGATGTGTTCACCGATCGTAAGAGCCTCCAATATGTGTTCACTCAAAAAGATCTCAACTTGAGACAAAGGAGATGGTTAGAACTTCTTAAGGACTATGATATGAGTATGCATTCCTATCCCGGTAAGGCTAATGTTGTGGCAGATGCTTTGAGTAGGGTGTCTATGGGTAGCCTTGCTTATGTTGATGATTGTGGCGTAGGGATGGCTAGGGAAGTCCATCGGCTGGCTAGATTGGGAGTAAGATTGGAAGTGGGTGTTGATGGTAGTGTTTTTGTTGTTGATGGTTCTAAATCTTCATTAGTTGAGGAGGTGAAAGCCAAGCAAGATCTTGATCCCTTATTGCTAGAATTGAAGGTGGTAGTGGAAGATAGTAAGGTGGAGGTTTTCTCCCAAGGGGGAGATGGTTCCCTTAGGTACCAAGAGAGGTTGAGTATGCCTTGTGTTGATGGCTTGAAGGAAAAGATTCTTGATGAGGCTCATGGTTCTTCTTACTCTATTCACCCGGGCTCTACTAAGATGTATATTGATTTGAGAGATGTGTACTGGTGGGGAGGCATGAAGAGGGACATTTCCAAATTTGTATCCGATTGCAAAAGTTGCCAACAAATCATAGCCAAACATCAAAGGCTGGGTGCCCTAACCTAGACATAGAGATTTCTACTTTGAAATGGGAGGTGATTAATATGGTTTTTTTGGTTAGGTTGCCCAAGACTATGAAGGGTTTTGATTCCATTTGGGTGGTGGTTGATAGGATGACAAAATCGGCTCACTTTCTACCAGTTAAGACCATATATGAGGCTGAAGATTATGCTAGATTATAGACTCATGACTTGGTAAGGTTGCATTGGGTTCCTTTGTCGATCATATCAGATCATGGTGCTCAATTTACTTCACACTTTTGGAGGTCCTTTCAAAGGGCTCTTGGTATAAGAGTTAAGCTTAGTATGACCTTTAACCCTCAAATGGATGGCCATGCCGAAAGAACTATACAAACACTTAAGTACATGCTTAGGGCTTGTGTGTTGGAGCTTAAGGGTAGTTGGGATGATCATCTTCCATTGATTGAGTTTGCCTATAACAGTAACTGTCATTCTAGCATCGGTATGGCTCTTTTTAAGGCTCTCTATGGTAGGCATTATAGATCACCGATTGGGTGGTTTGAGGTTGATGATCGTATAACAATAGCTATCATTCTAGCATTGGCATAGCTTGTTTTGAGGCTTTCTATGGTAAATGTTGTAAATCACCAATTGGGTGGTTTGAAGATGGACAGGTAGCTATGTTAAGGCCAAATCTGGTCATGGAGGCTCTTGAGAAGGTTAAGATCATTAGAGAATGGTTGAACATGGCCCAAAGTTGATAAAAGTCCTATACCAACATGAGGAGAAGGGTTCTTGAATTCAAGGTTGGTGATTGGTTCTACTTGAAGGTGTCACTCACGAAAGGTGTTTTCCATTTTGGTAATAATGGAAAGTTAAACCCTACATATGTGAGTCCTTATAGGGTTTTGAGGAGGATAGGTAAGGTGGCCTACGAGTTTGATTTGCCTAGTGAAATGGAGTTGGTTCATACGGTCTTTCATGTGTCTATGTTAAGAAAGTGTGTAGGGGATCCTAATGCCATTGTGTCTCTTGAAGTTGTAGGGGTGGATGAAGACAACTTGTCATATGAAGATGTTCCAATGGAGATCTTGGATAGGCAAGTGCAGAGGTTGAGGAATAAGGATGTTGCTTCCGTTAAGGTTCTTTGGAGGAATCAATAAGTCAAAAGTGCTACTTGGGAGGCTGAAGTGGATATGTAAAAGTGATACCTCTACCATTTCTATCCTACTCAATGCTAAAGTACTAATTCTAAGTCTCCTATGTGATTTCATGTCTTATGATCCAGCCCCTAAGTCATTTGCATGCATTCATATTTACATTGACAAAGTTCATAGTGATTTTACACTTTTGATGAGATTTTGAAAATAATGTTTTAAGTATGTTGTTGCATTCTTGTTAGGGCTGATTTCTTCATGATTACTCTTCTCATATAAATCTCTTTGACATTTAGGGATGAATATTCCCAATGGGGAGATATTGAAATGACCCCAAAAGTGCCCGAAAATGTGCCTTGAAAGTACCTGGAATTATAATTTCCATATATGTCAAATCTGTGCATGATATTGAAATTCCAACTTCATATTCTTGTTTAGGAGGTCAAATTGAGTGGTTCATGGGTCTAACCCCAATTTAAGAGCAACCGTAGAAAAATTAGAAAATCGCAAAAATGCGATTTCCAAAGACAATCTGTGCCTCTGACGCAAGCACCAAGGACGCACTATAGTGTATTTTGTGCACTATTTTTCTTGTAATATCCAAGGCTTTTGGGTCTTGGACCTAAGTGTTTCCATGTGTGAAAATGCCTATACTTAGAATTATATAACCCTCATATCATTCAAGACATTCACAAAGATACTCCCTAACACTTAACAAATATCTAATCTCCAAAATTCAAGTCTCAAACTCATCCAGCTTGTAAGGCTCTCAATCAAGCTTTAAGTCTCCATCACCAATTTTCACCAAGCTATTTTTCCAAGCTAAGGTATGTGGGTTTCTTTCGTAGGTTCCTTTCACCCATGATGCCCAAGCTTCCTTTTACTCAAATTTGCATGATTTGATTTTGATTTACTTATGGATCTTACATATTATGGAATTCATTGCACACTATGTTGGGGTTTTAGGAAATTATAATTGTTTTAGCAAAGTTTTGAGGTATGAATCTAAAATCTATTGTGATATTTGATGAAGGGTTGTGATATATATTTCTTGAGGGTCTTACCAAGTATCTGTTGATGGTTCTACATGGAATTTTCTAGCATGATTACACTCTTGAATTGCATGGTTTTACACTAGAACTACAAACCCACCAAATGTTTGATAAAATGTTCGGGCATATCTTATGAGTTTAGTGACAATATGATGATGAATTGAACATATGTATATGGTTTTCTACTATACAGTTTTGGAATATGACCATGACTACTCGGGGGTTGCGTGCTAGGTAACCATGTCGAGGGGTTTGTACCTTAATAACCATGTTAAGGGATTAGTACCTTGATAAACATGACGAGGGGTTTGTACCTTAATAACCATGTTGAGGGATTAGTACCTTGATAAACATGATGAGGGCTTTGTACCTTAATAACCATATCGAGAGGTTTGTACCTAGATAACCATGTCGAGGAATTTTTACTCGATCTCCAAGGGTGGTAGGGTGCGACTCTCCAGTAACCATGTTAAGGGGTTTCTACCTTAATAACCATATCGGGGGGTTTATACCTCAGTCAACAAGGTTGCTAGGGTGTGATGATCCACCAACCAATTAATAGGGTTAGTACCTCAATCACCAAGGGTTGTAGGGTGCAGCGATCTACCAATACGATAGTAGTCTTTTCTTACACATGTACTATGTCCTATACAAGTATGATTTACTATATAGCATCTCACATGCATGCCATATTATTGTTGCAACTCATTGCCGTTGCTTATGTATTTTGATTATGTTGTTATCTCTTGTTGTATTACCTCCTACATACTTAGCATATTCATATGTACTAACGCATCCTGTATGCCTACATGATGTCACCATCTAGGAACTGGAGCACTGCTTGATCATCCTCCTCCACGTGGCTAGTACGACATCTCTTAAGCTCTGTGGTGAGTCCACCATTTTGGGAATAGTGCTTATGATCTCCTAATATGTTCTAAGACTATCCTTCTTTTGTGTATGTACTGACTATGAGGGCGAGCCCGGTAGCTTGTCTTAGCCCCCACTAAGTAACTAAGTTTTAGAGTTGTTGTTGGATATGTTTGTATTATGTTTTGAGCTTTGATTCTCTCTTGACTCTTGTTAATTATGATATGGATGTTCCCCTTAGCCCTTTTTGTCCCTCTTTACTACTTCTTGTTGTATTTTATTGCTTTCATGACCAAAGACTAGTAATGATATGTTAAGAGGCTTGCTTGGGGTCCCTTTGGGTTCCCCATGCGCTTCCGTTAAGGTTCTTTGGAGGAATCAATAAGTCAAAAGTGCTACTTGGGAGGCTGAAGTGGATATGTAAAAGTGATACCTCTACCATTTAGTGTCACATCTAGGTTCTAGGCTTGGGTAGTGATAATGTCCAATAGTGCGTCTAAACCATAATATATATAGGGGTTCATATAGGTCTTGACTCACCCTTAGCATAAAAGAAAAAATGTCTCTAATATATAAACAAGACACAAGAAAGGATGTGGTAGGCTTTGTCCCCAAAGCACAAGGACTCACTCAGTTTTGATTGTCTAAAAGCTTAGATCTAGCCAGGGGATAGATGATAGGATCACCTGCACCAATATTGTTATATAATATAGGCATAGTGTATATGTCAGTACGTTTGAATGAACTAGCCTGCAGGTATGCAATATTATATAGACATAATAATAACCTGCATTGAAATGTTACATGAACAAGTGCATAGCTATAGAAGTGAAGTAAAGTACAGAAGAGATGACCATATCAAGATGCCATAAATACCATGACGCATGAATGCCGTAATACATAAACATATGAGGGGATATAACCACAACCAACATATAAGATGATTCAAGCTGTTACATGAAATTTTGATGTTTCCTCTACACTAGTGAAAGAGTAGCCTACTTTGATGCAGACTTCGTAAAGCCTTAATGATGCATGGAAAAGTGTTTCAGTGAGTTTTTGGCTAAGGTGCCTACCAAGGACCACTTCTTGACCAGTGGCATACTTAACTGGCTGTGAAGTGTCATGTGGAAGGGCCCTTGGACTTAGTTCCTAGGCTGTCCTGAAGATGTGCGCACTATGGATCACACCATGGCCAGTGGTGCATAGCACGAGCCTTGTGTGTCATACGGTCAGTGCCCTTCACAAGGCCTCCCCTAATCTTCTCCAAATGTACCACAATGGATTCCTTCTTTTTGTATGGTGCACACTACGACCAAAATGGGGTCTTGTGTAGTGCACCATGGATAACATTGCCCTTCAATTTATTAAGGTCTTTTGGGTAATTGTTCCTAAATCTAGGGTTATTTGGGATGTTTTATGACTGCTTTAAACTCCTAAAGTATGCATTTGACGACCTTTCATACAAGCCTAACACTTCGTCTCTCAATTCTAATATATAAAAACACTCTCAAAGTCTTCAATCAAGATTCAAGCGAAAGATTCAATTAGGGATTCAAGTTAAAGTTGATTTATTCTTAAAAATAATTTACAAGCTTAAGTATATAGGGTTCATTCATGAGACCCTTCTAATCATGAAGCCCAAATCTCTTTTCATCTAAGTTCATCTTCTTTGAAGTAATGATTCGAGTATAGTTATCATGATTGGACTTCCAATTGTTGAATGGTGATATGATTTTCATAAAAATAATAAATTAAACGTGAATTATGTATTATTCTATTAGATCATATGATTTGTATGAGATTTGAACTCATATGACTTTATTAACTATGAATTCATGTATGGATAACCTAAAATTTTGATTCACATGCTTTTCTATAAATGGATATGCATGATTCTATCACATTATGATGTTTTGAACTTGAATTTCATGTACCCATGGTTTTCTATCACTTCTCGGTACATGATCATGCATGTACAAGTATTCAATGTCATGACCCATGCCTGGGGCCTAGGTGCGACATTATGTCTGGGGGAACCCAATGATACCCAAAATAAGCCTCATAACATACATAAACACATCATTGATTTTAAAAATGTGGCTTAAGCATCATTAAATTAAACTAAAGGGATTCAGGACATTTGATGAAAGCTATGGGAATGTGGGTTAAGGAAATACGTGGTACCATCTCATCAACACATAGACTATAGGGAAGGGATCATAGGACACACTCTATGGGGAGTAGGGACTTAGGGAGAGTCATAACATGCCATCAACATCAAACAACATCATATAAGGGATAAGGACTAAAGAGGAACCTTTATAGATACATAAGCATCTCATAGATCATCGTATTATTTCATCCAATAATAACTCTAAAGATTCAATTAGGGCTTCAAGTTAAAGTAGATAACCTATACAATAAAGTCTTAACATAAGCAAGATAGGAAAATTGTTGTTGTCCCTAGAATGGAGAACTTACCACAAACAAATCTCCAAACAAATGTACTAGTGATAAGGAGGTGGATAAATAAGAGCTTCAGTCCCTACATGGTTAAATCATGCTGGCAAAAAGTAAGTGTTAGTACTTGGAATGTACTTTGAATATGGGGTGCAATATAACAAGAAAATGTAAGCCATGATAATCAAGATGCATAATCATATATAAGGATAATAAGCTTAATATGACATGAATGATCAATGCCTTAGTAAAAAACATACATCAAAGATAATTAAAATCTCATAACAAAGCGTACATATGTAGAAGGAGACATTAACTGACATATAAGACTATACGAGCCACTGCATAGAATGCCGATATTGCCTTCATACTGGAAAAGGAGAGGTCTACTTCACAAGGTAAACATTTGTCATGATCTGTACCTAGGTCCTAGCTGTAACATGACGAATGTTATACCAGAGGGCATCCTATCCAAGCCTCTTGTTCATATCTTAAGCATTCATAAGGTAATATAAGCATATAGAAGAGAATAAGCAAGTAGAAGTCTATCAAATGAAAGTTATAGTTCCTTTATAGGAATATACATCAATCAATTAAGGTCCAAATCATGCCTCTACATCATAGATCTTGGCAAGGGCTAGTACATAGCTAAGTAACTTAGCCTCAAGGCATACATCAAAGAATAAAAGTGATGAAGTCAAAACATAAAGGCAAACAACATAGGGCTTACTCTTGAAGCATGGAAACTTACAACCTAGTCTACAATGTTATTATCTGAATCTAGCTATGAAATAGAATAGTAGCTTCGTCATTTGTCCCTACATGGTTAGATCATGCAGGCAAAAAAGTATGCATTCGCACATGGAATGTACTAAGTATGTAGGTATGCCATGAATGAAAGGACACCACAACAGTATCAATTTGCATAATAATAATCAATAGGATAAGGATACAATATATATGAGCATGCAACTTTATAATCATGAGAATAAGCATCACCAAATCCATTCATAACTTTACATTATATATGTAGGGAAAAGACCATAATCGACATATAAGATCATGCATACTATAACATAGAATCTTGATGTTCTCTCTACATCAAGTAAGAGGAGTTTACTTTGCCAAGGTAGACTGGATCCTCACCCTATACGCTCTATCCTAGCACGATGAGAACTATCATTTGATCCTAACCTTTAGGCTCTATCCTAGCATGATGAGTGTCCATCATATAAGCTAATTGGATCCAATATCATACCTTTAATGCATAAACATAAACATCATTCCTATGGTGGCATATAGTTATGGGACTTGGATTTATATAAGGACCCTTTGAGATAGTCCCCCTCGCATAAGTCAACTCGGTGCTAAGTCATATCCCATGAAATACATAAATAATGTATATACATAGCTTTCAACATAGTTCACACTTTATTAACATCATCCATTCATGGCTTTCAAAATAATCATCATAGTCTTTCATCAAACATCATGTCATAAGAATAGTCCATTTACTTACTTTTATCTTAGTAGGGTAGAAATTCCCACCTTAACATCATCATAAACATTAGTGTTTTCATCACCCTCTTTATCGTAGTATCATTATAGCTTTCATAACAACATCACTATCACAATATCACCATTATCATTTAAAATATGCTTTTTATACCTGAGATTATAGAGGTAGAAGCTCAAAGCTTTATCATAGGAGACTAGGGCTAATTGTGGATCGATGGACAATTGAGTATAAATATTGCAATTTCAGAGGATTGATCGACAAAACATGCAAATAAAATCAAACTAGATCATTTACAAAGGAACCTGATGTCAGACAAGTTGCACAACCTTTTAGAGGATAAAGTGGTCATTGTCAAGAAATAGAACCTAACCAAAGTTAGGGTCAAACCTACAGGGAAGAGTTCGACTCAAAAGAATTCAATAACTGCAATTTGAGTGCTTAATTGACTTACTTCCCCAAAGGGGAGGTTGGTAATACTCAAGGGAAAATAAAATTTAGATGTTATGTTTGTCACGACCCAACCTATGGACCGTGACTGGTACCCGATGGGGGCACCCAGACAACATAATTAAATCAGAATCTAACATGAGGTTACTATTCATTTTACAGAAATTTGGGTAGAGTTTCCTCTGTATTATGGACTAGCCACCTAAAACAGAAGGATACAACGAACCAACAAATAGGGTATAAACATGAATGCTTGAATATGCGGGTCGACAAGGTCACCGCTGCGGTCTTGCCGCCTAATAACATAGCAAAGAATTAGAATACTCAAACAGGTAACGAGTAACACATGTCAAACATATATATATAAAAATGATGCTGGAAAGCCATCAGACATGACCTACCCTCACAACGTATCCACAGACCTCTAATACGAATACATAGAATCAAACGATGGGATAGGGATCCCGTCATACCCAAAATGTATACAGTTTGAGATAACAGAATATCAATATAGTATACCAAAAATGGCTCCGGAGTAGGGGAGCTCGTCAAGCAGCAGTGGAGGTCCTAAGTTGAAGGTTCTCTAATCTGTGCGTCGGTACCTGCGGGCATGAAACATAGCCCCGAAGGAAACGAGGGTAAGTACGAAAGATGTACCGAGCATGTAAAGCAGAAAGTACATACGACCATAAGAATAACCAAATGTATATTGATAGCAGGAGTACATGTAGTTATCAAAGTGATTAAAAGATCATAGTTAAGGATTTTCATTTTTGAGCGCGTGTCAACTTATGGTTTTAGCTTAGTCAAGGAAATACTTGCAAGAGTTGACGGACGAGAACGATGGCGACCTTCATACTCGTGCTATACCACAGCATGACTCCAGAAGATTCCACCTAACCATTTCTCTGATACATAGCATGAACGTGGGGTAAGTGAGTTGGCGTCCCTGAACTCAGTTACCCAAATGTGGCGTAAAGCCAGCAAATCATAGGCCCCATCACAGCATAACTCCACTAAGCGAAGCCAGCCCTGGGGCGAAGCCGACCCCGCCGTATCCAACCAACCTCAGAAAAAAATATATATATATATATGTATATTATAATTAGCATGAGTAAGCCGGCCTGGGAACAAGCGAAATGGAAATATAGTGGCACGAGTAGAGTAGAGCGGAGTGTATGAATAAAACCACTTTTGGGGCTCAAACTTGGATATTTATTCATAT
>DF357521.1:2658-18439 GCA_000787875.1 Solanum virginianum
TATTATCATTATTTTATGTCTTTTACATGCTTTCGCGACCAATGATGTGTAATGACAAGTTAAGAGGCTTGATTGGGGTCCCTTCGGGTTCCCTATCGTCATGTTACGTCTAGGCCCTATTTTGGGTCGTGACAAAAACCCTTTTGTTGTTTATATTTTTTTGTTGCTCTTTATAAGAAAAAAAATTCCTTGCTCTTTTGAATTATTTTCTTTCCCCATTGTTTCATTTTTTTGAAAAATGAATATTTATATTGTTATATTATTATTTTTATTTATTTATTTATTTATTTATTTATTAAGGTGAAAATACATAATAGGCAAATAAATATTAATATCAATAATTACATAATTGTTTATATATTATCTATACAAAATTATGCATCATTTATACAATGACAGTACATTATATACTTAGTTATACAATAGCGATATAATATATTTGCACTACGTAACTATTTGTACATCATATATACATGTTTATATACTATTTATACAATATCAATACACATGTATGCATTATATACAATATCGAAACACATGTATGCATTATTTATACAATATTAATACATCTTTGTACACTAGTTGTATAATACCAATACATTACATATTGTAATGACTATGAAGGTCATTTTTGACATTTTTGATCTATCTTACCCCTCCCGATAGTAGCATTGAATCCTATTTGATTGATTTTGAAAGTTGATTTTTGAAACTTTTGCGAAAAGTTAAGTTTTTGCTGAATAATTTAGTTTTGAAGGCTTAAGTTGCTTAATTTTGAATTTTGGAGTCATATGGAGATTCGAGTCTCGGAATGAAATTTTGTCGATTCTATCAGTTTCAAAATGTGAAGATTAGTCTAGGAGAGTTGTTGGAATCAGGTCCGAAGTTGAAAATTGAGTTAAAGCTTGACTTAGGTTTGACTTTGGTCAATATCTTTAGTTCGGGTGCTCGAATTGGATTTATGATGATTTCGTTAAATTTAGGAGGTGATTTTAGGCCTAAAAGAACTTTTATATATTTTTTGAGAGTCTCGAGGGCATTTTGGTCTTTTGAGCCTTAAGTTGATTTAATTGCGACTAAACAAATTTCGAGTCAAGAAAACATCGAATTTGTATTTTGATAATACCATTGAGTCTGAAATGTCATTTCTAAATTAGTAGCATATTTGGTTTGTGTTTGGAAAGTACCAAATGAGTCTTGGGTGAGTTTATAAGCTTCTTGTAATGACCCGACCTAGGATCTAGTCATCATACGACGAATGAGACACCCGAAGGTACTTCACCCAAGATATCATAATATCTGAATCATTCATAGGCATAAAAAGTCATAAATTTGTGGAATTAAAAAGGGTAGGGTCTATGCGACATCATTATGGCAACAGAGCAACATTAAAAAGGAAAACATACATATTGTCCATAAAAGCATACCAACTAGACCATGGATGGAAAGAATCAGTATCAGCTAGTTTCCATCAATTAGAAAAGACTCCAAACATTAATAACATAGAATGTAAAAGCCTCAAAAGGAAAAAATATACATTAATGTCTAAAATACACAACAAGAATGAAAATTGATAGAGTCCCAAACTAAGGGCTCACAATAATAACACTAGTCTTGAACGTCGGAGAACTAGCCACGAGCTGGAGGAGGAGCACCTATCCCTACATGGTTAAATCATGCAGGAAAAATATGCATTAGTACTTTTGGAATGTACTAAGTATATGAGATGCAAATGCAAATATGAAATTATAATGCCACCATTCATAAGTAAAGACTTACATACATGGGACGATAAATGGGATAAACTTCGAGGAAATGAAAAAAATGGGTGGTGTAGAATTTGAAGGTACTGTTGATCCCACTGATGGGAAATAATAGCTTAAAGCATGGAGAGGGTGTTTGAGCAATTAAAGTGTTCAGATATTGCAAAATTTAAGTATGTTGTCTCACTATTACAAAAGGATTCTTATGATTGGTGGGTAAGTGTTCCAAATGCCAAGGTAAAACCTCCGGTCCTTACTTGGGATGATTTTGTTAAGGGGTTTCGTATGAAGTATGTTCTACCTGCCTACTGTGATGCTAAGAAAAAGGAGTTTTTAAGTTTGCCTAGACAAAATGATTCATCCCCATTCAAATGGCCCATCAAGGGTGCCCGTGGCACCACCCTTAGCCACATTTTCCCATGCCCAACAAGCCTCCTAACACACCTTGTGACCCCTCCACATGGTCAGTGGCAAGTCACACGGAATGTTCCACTGGTGTGTCACCTTACTTAGGCAAAAAACGGACCTTTCCAACCCCAAGTGACACAGACGGCCTATCTAAGGGCACACTAGCTGTCAAGCTATTCGTGTGACAACACTGCATGGGAGGTCCTTACCAAAATGATCATAACTCCTTCATCCGACCTCAAAATAGGTGACACCAAGTGCACTGTGAGAATAACTCAAAGGGCTTTCATTTGACATATTTTAGGCCACCCTATTCCAAATGTTCTAAAAGTTATGCTAGTTTAAAGGTGGCCTTTGCATGAACCATCACCAAAAACTCAACTTTTAGGGAAGTCTTGAACTTGTTTAGGTACTAGGAGTATTCCATGAACCTAATACACCCCCAACCTAACCAAATAAGGCATGAAAAATGGATATATAAGAGCATAAAGTTATGGATGCCATAACCCTCAAGGGTCCAATCAGGACTATTGGCTCCCAGGTCAAGGAAAGCAAGGTTGGAACTTTAGCAGAGAATGAGCTTAGAAAGATAACCACGGAGGATATTATGATAGGTACAAGGGTCCAGATATAGATTAGGGTGAGTAAAGTAGCTGACGTAGCATAGAGGCTTAAGCCCATCCCTAGGCCTCCTCCTCCCTTCCCTCAAAGACTCAAAAAAAAGGGAGGAGAAAGGCAAGTTCAAGCACTTTCTCACCATGCTACATCAGCTTTCCATCAACGTCCCTCTCATTGAGGCATTGGAGAAGATGCCAGGGTATGCGAAGTATATGAGGGACTTGGTCACCAAAAAGCATACTGTGAGTCAGTAGCTTTCTTAAGAGCTTTAACATCATAGTACTGTCACTACAAAGTCCTTGGTTCAGAAAAGAGAAAATCGAGGTGCTTTTACCATACCGTGCACCATTGGAGATATGAAGCTCGTGAGGGCACTATGTGACTTAGGTTCCAGTATGAATCTAATGCCCCTTATGGTCTACAAGAAGCTTTGATTGAGAGCCCCTAATCCTACTAGGTGCGATTGTTGATGGCGAACCATATGGTGGAGAAGCCTGTGGGGATACTAAATAACGTGTTGGTGAAAGTGGAAAAATTTGTATCCCCTGTAGACTTTGTGATCCTTGATTGTGAAGTTGATTTTGAAGTTCTATTATCTTTAGAAGGCCCTTCTTAGCTACTGGACGCACCTTGGTGGATATGGAGAAGGGCCTATTGAAGTTTAGATTTGGGAAAGATGAGGTCATGTTCAATATGTGTCTGTAATAAAGGAAAGACAATGATGTGAGAGTGGTTTGTGTATCGAGGCTGTTAATGAAGTTGAACCAGAGGTACCTCTTGAAGAAAGATTGGGTGTTGACGCATTAGAAGCAGTGCTGATGAACTTAGACAGTGATGGCATCCCAGACTATGAGGAGACAGTGAATGCCTTAGGGGCGTCTTATGGTCCTAGGTACCAAACTAGACTAGAGCTTGATTTGCAAAATCGGGAGTCCCCACCCACAAAGCCCTCCATAAAAGACCCACCGGTGTTAGAATTGAAGGCTCTTCCAGCACATCTGAGGTATGCATTTTTGGGAGCTAGCAACACTTTGCCAATCATAGTTATGAAGGATATAAATGAGGAGCAGGTGAACACCCTTGTAAGGGTGCTTATACAATTCAATAAGGCCATGGGATGGACGATTGCAGATATCATTGGTATCCCTCAGAGAGTATGTACACAGAAAATCCAGTTGCTTAAAAACTACAAGCCAAGCATTGAGCACCAAAATCATCTCAACCCTCTATGAAAAAGGTTGTCCGCAAAGAGATCATCAAATGGTTGGATGCAACAGTAATTGACCCAATTACCAATAGTCAATGGGTGAGTCCAGTGTAGTGCATTCCAAAGAAAGGAGGTATCAATGGTACCAAATGCCAACAATGAGTTGATCACCATGCGGCCAATCACAGGATGTAGGGTATGCATGGATTATAGAAAGCTCAATGCTTCGACAGAAAAAGATCATTTCCCTATGCCATTCATGGATTAGATATTGGATCGCCTAGTTAGAAAGGGGTGGTACTTCTTTCTTGATAGGTATTCAGGCTATAATCAGATCACTGTCGCACCAGAAGATCATGAGAAGATGACATTTACATACCCCTATAGCACCTTCGCATTTAAAAGGATGCAATATAGGTTGTGTAATACCCCAGCAACATTCCAGAGATACATGATGTCCATCTTCTCAGTCATGGTGGAAGACACTATTAAAGTCTTCATGGATTAATTTAGTGTGGTTGGAGGCTCATTTGAGGATTGCTTAATAACCTACATGCAATTCTGCAAAGATGTGAGAAGAGGCATCTGGTACTGAATTAGGACAAGTGTCACTTCATGGTGAAAGAGGAGATTATGTTATGGAAGAGGATATTAAGCAAAGGAATTGAGGTTTACAGATTTAAGGTGTAGATGATCGAGAAACTTCCCCTACTGATCTCAGTAAAGGGTGTGAGGAGTTTCTCAGGGCATGCATGATTCTATCAAAGGTTCATAAAATATTTCTCTGAAATATCACACCTATTGTGCACATTACTAGAGAAAGATTCTATGTTTGTGTTCGATGATGCATGCCTAAAAGCCTTTGAAGAATTAAAGAAGAGGTTGATCTCAATGCCCATCATTATAATGCTACACTGGTAAGCCTTTTGAAATTATGTGTGATGCAAGAAGAGTTGCGCTAGGTGTAGTATTGGGACAGTACAAGGAGAAGATACTATATCCCATATACTATAGCCCAGAAGAATTAGACTATCACCAAACAAAAGCTACTCGCATTGGTCTTAGCATTTTAAAAGTTCAGATCATATTTGTTAAGGGCCAAAGTGGTGGTGCATACATACCACTTAGCACTTAAACATTTAATGGCTAAGAAGGATGCAAAACCAAGGTTGATGAGATGGGCACTTCTCTTGCAAGAGTTCAACTTTGATGTCGTTGATAGAAAAAGGGACAGAGAATCAGGTTGTAGATAACCTCTCCAGATTGGAAGATGATGCAATGATAAAATTTAATGATGGGATGGAGATAAATGATTCTTTTCCCAATGAGAAAGTATTGGCTGTATCTCATGATCTGATACATTGGTTTACAGACTACACTAAATATTTAGTAGGTGATATCGTGCCACCTGACCTAAACACACATCAACATCAGAAGTTTATATCTGATATGACAAAGTTCTTTTGGGATGATTCATACTTGTTCCGTGTATCTACTGATGGGATTATTTCTCAATGTGTTCTTGAGGTTGAAATGATGAGCATATTCAAGGCATGTCATTCGTCTTTGGTGGGAAGGCATCATAGTGGAATTCGAACAGCTCATATGATCTTATAATATAGATATTATTGGCCCACCATCAACCAAGATGCCCACAACTATGTCAAAGCTTGTGATAGGCGACAAAGAAAAGGTGGGGTTTCCCACAAGCATGAGCTCCCTTTAAATCCCACTATGGTGATTGAGTTATTTGAAGTATGGGGGATAGATTTCATGGGACCATTTGTCAGGTCATATGGAAACAAGTACATCCTTGTTACTATGGATTATGTGTCAAAGTGGGTAGAGGACATGGCTCTACCCAACAATGAGGGCAAAATTGTCACAATAGTTATTAAAAAGAACATCTTCTCAAGGTTTGACTGTCATGACCCAAGCCTAGGGCCTAGACATGACACAGCGAATGAGAAGTCTGAAGACAACCCAAACAAGCCTCTTGATTGTAACATGCACATATCCTTGGTTACGAAAGTAAATAAACATCAACAAGAGTCAAGTATAAAAAAAGGAAACGATGCTAAGGGAAATCTCTCATAAACATAGAAATATAAGAAGAATCAAGCTTGAAACCCTATACAAACTTAGTATCTAACAACATCTCTACTTTAGAATAGAGCAGGGGCCAGGACACTTCCTGGGATCACACTCATAATAGTAAGCATCCAACATAACGAACAAGTCTCATTATAGCATGAAATAAAGTAGATATTATCCTCGGAGTTAAGGACTCATCAAAATCTTTCTTGGAGAATCGAACTAGCCACATGGAGGAGGATGATCAAAAGGATCTCCGGTCCCAACATAGTATTATCATATAGGCATGGAGTATGCATTAGTACGTTTGAATGTACTAAGCATGCGGGGTGCAATAGAACAAATACATAAGCCAATATTCAAAATGTATAACCATAATCAATGAATATGTAATTTCAATATGATATGCATGATCAATGCTTATAATAAAACATGTCTGTAAGAATTCAACTTGCATAAATATCTGGGAAGAGACCTCAACCAACACAGACCAAGCAGCTATAACTTGGACTCCAAGGCATGATACCCCCTCGATAGAGGTGACCGCGCATGACACCCTTGACAAAGTGTGGTCTACTTGCCAAAGTAAACCAAACATGATAACATGAACTAGATAAATCCACTAGTAGAGCAAAGGTAAAATATATTATCCTATGGTGACACATAGTTTAGAGACCAAAGACTTTATATAAGGACCCCTTGTGTCGAACCCCATCTTAAGCCTCAATCGGTACTAAGTCAAAACCCACGGAATACTTTAAATAATCATACATTAACAATAACATTAGCAACTTGTAAGAGACATGATAACATGAGATGAGTAGCTCTTAAATATGTTTTATCTCTATAGTGAGCCTAACTTGAACATGAGAGTAGATAGTAATCATACATGATCCCTTGCTTTAATATGAATATCTCACAAGAGGTAAAAAATCTTAAAATCAATACATGCTTGGAAGCCCTTAATCATCATGAAGTTACTTGAGTTGTAAATCATGTAATAGTTCATCAACAATTTGAGAATTCTTGTCATGCAATATTACCAAACACATAGTGGGTTCATGATACTTATTTAAAATCTTGCAATTCAAGAGTGAAACAAGAAGACTAAACTCAATTTGAATCAACCCACCAACATTGTAGTAAAACCCTCATTTAGGGTATCTTGATATCCATCACACGAGATCATAACAGCTTATAGTTGCATAGCCAAATCATGCATAGTCTCAATAGACAGAACCAATTCATGGAATAATCTTGAAATAGATATTCATGCATAATTATTCAATACTTGATAAAACCCCAATATAATTCATGTTCAAAATTTGTAATAAGTGATACCCATAGGTAATGCTGTCATGACCCAAGCCTAGGGCCTAGACATGACACAGCAAATGGTGAACCCAAAAGGACCCCAAACAAGCCTCTTAGTATATCAATCACACATCCTTGGTCGTGAAAGCAAAATAAATAACAACAAGAGATATAATAAATAAGGAAGCAGGACTAAGGGAAGTCTTGATATTCATTAAAGTATAAAAGAGTCAAGCTCGTAGCATAAGTACATCATAATATCCAACAACAACTCTAACTTGGAATGGAGCCGGGGCCAAGACACTTTCTAGGCTCACCTTTATAATAACAAGTGTTCAACATAATGAAGTCTCAAGATAAAAAGAGTAATGTAGATAGCATCCTCGGACTTAAGGACTTACCAATACTTATCTCTGAAGTACCAAACTAGCCACGTGGAGGATGATCAAAAGGAGCTTCGGTCCGTATATAATATTATCATGTAGACATAGAGTATGCATTATTACATTTGAATGTACTAAGTATGTAGAATGTAATCCAACAAGACATAAGCCAATATAGTCAAAATGCAAAATCATAATAATGGATATATAATCTCAATATGACATGGATGATAAATGCTCATAATAAAACATGCTTGGAAATCATTCATTTTGCACAATATATATATATATATATATACATATATATATAAACACAATAAAACATGCTTGGAAATCATACATTTTGCACAATATATATATATATATATATACATATATATATAAATATATATATATATATGTATGGGAAGAGACCTTAACCGACATGAGTAAGACCAAGCGAGATACAACTTGGATTCTCGATGATTACCCCTCATTGGTAAAGAGGGGTCTACTTGCCAAGGTAAACCACACTTCAGCTTATGGGAACATGACCTATTTCGTATGAAGTAACCCTCCCTATGGGAACATGACCCATTTCGGAAAGGATTTCATGATAATATGAACTAGATGGATCCACTAAAATAGCAAGGGTAATAATCACAATCCTATGTTGCCACATAGTTTGAGGAAAGGAATATGGACCCTTGAAGATAGTCCACACTGATATCGAATCCATTCGTGCTAAGTCTAATCCCATGGGATACTTGAAATAATCACACTTTAATCTTAACATGAATAACTTGTAAGAACATGACTTGAGTAGCTCATAAACATGCTTGACCTCTAGTTGTGATCCTTACTTGAACATGAGAAGGGATTATAATCATACGTGAACCCCTGCATTAACATGAATGGCACATAAGAGGTAAAAATCTTGAAATAGGGCTTACCTTGATACTTGTAACATCATAGATACTTTTCATGAATTCAATACAGGCTTGAAAGCCCTTAATCATCATATAGTCACTTGACTTGTAAATAATGCAATATATCATCAATAATTTAAAAATTCTTGTCATGTCATTTTATCAAACACATGATGGATCATGATACTTGTTCAAAATCATGCAATTCATGAGTCAAAACATGCATAGTCTCAATAGTCATAATCAATTCATGGAATAAGCTTGAAATAGACATTCATACATAATCAATCAATACTTGGTAAAACCCCAATGTGATTTATGCTCATAATTCATAATAAGAGATACCCATAGATAATATAACTTGAAAATATGCAATTTTCATACAAAGGGAAGGTTCAGCTCCATGGATGAAAAGACCTATAGATGAAGACCCACATACCTTAAACGTTGAATTCATTGAGGTGAACTTAAAGTAGACTTAGAGTTTGAAATGAGTCCTTGAGTTTGAAAATTGAGCTTGAAATCCTTAGATTTGAATGAGAGATGTGATAGAGCCTTAAAGAGGTTTTAGAAAGGGTTTTGTGAGTTATAGAGTTGAAACAATGGCTATGTATGGGTGATTTCACATTAAGTGTGCATGGGTCTATGACCCCAATGCCCTTGGCCAAAATAGAAAAATCAAGGATAATAAAATACTAGTCCGCGCCCCTGGAGCATTGTAGACCAGACGCAGACTTGGAATTACACAGTGGCGCGCTCCAGGCGCATCGCTCCCTGGGTGCAGTCAGCCACTGGAAATTGAAAATTAGCAAAACTTATTTTTCACTATGGGTCTTTTAAAATCTGGGTTATACCCATTTTCGAATCAACTTTGCCCCCTAATCAAGAATATGAAATTGGATTTTTGAAATCATGAACGAATTTTGAGATATATGGAAATTATGATCATGGGGCATTCCAAAGCATATTGTGGGGCATTTCAATATCTCCCCATTGGGAACATTCATCCTCGAATGTCAAGGAAACATGCATAAGTGAAGTAATCATGAAGATTTTAGCCCTACATGAATGCAACAAATGCATTTAAACATTACTTTCAAAAATCTCAACACGAATGTCAAAAATCACCATAAACTTGTTACTACAAAAATAGGTGCATGCAAAATGACACGAAGGCTGAAACTTAAAACATTAAATCACATAGGGGACTTAAATTATTACCTTCGGCTTGAGTGGAGTGGAAGAGATATGGGTATCGCTTTTTCATTTTCGCCTCGGCTTTCCAGGTGGCACTTTCAACTTATTGATTCCACCAAAGGACCATGATAGAAGCTATATCTTTGTTTCTCATCCTCTACACTTGTCTATCCAAAATCTCCATCGAGACCTCCTCATAGGACAAATTTTCTTCTACAACACCCACAACTTCTAAGGGAACTATAACACTTGGGTCACCCACACACTTTCTCAACATGGACACATGGAAGACCAGATGAACCATATTAATCTCCATAGGCAACTCCAACTCATATGAAACCTTACCAACTCTCCTCAAAAGTTTATAAGGACCCAGCTACCTTGGGCTTAATTTCCCTTTCTTGCCAAACCGAATCACACCCTTCATGGGTGAGACTTACAAGTAAACCCAATCACCAACATTAAACTCAAGATATCTTCTTCTCATATTGGGGTACGAATTTTGTCTACTTTGGCTTATCTTCATTCTCTCCCTTATCAACTTTACCTTCTCCAAGGCTTCCATGACCTAATCTAGACCTAGCTAAGCCATCTTCCCCATATCAAACTACGCAACCAGGGATCTACAATGCCTACCATATAAAGCTTCAAAGGGATCCATACCATTCCTTGAGTTGTAGCTATTGTTGTAAGCAAACTCAATAAGTGGAAAATGTTTATCCTAACTACCCTTAAACTCCAAAACATATGCTCTAAGCATATCCTCAATAAGTTGGATTGTCCTTTTAGCTTGACCATCAGTTTGAGGATGAAAAGCAATGCTAAGCTTAACCTTGGTACCAAGACCCATTTGGAAAGATCTCCAAAAATAAGAAGTGAATTAAGCACCATGATCTGAAATGATGGACAAGGGTACTCCATCCAATCTAACCAACTCATGATTATACAACTTGGCATAATCTTCAGCACCATAAGTGGCTTTGATTAGTAGAAAGTGAGCTAACTTGGTCATTCTATCCACAACAACCCAAATAGAGTCAAAGTGTTTTCTAGTCTTAGATAACCCAACCACAAAATCCATGTTGATCTTTTCCCACTTCCAAGTAGGAATTTCTATGACTTGGGCTAGGCCACCCAACTTTTGGTGTTTGACTTTCACTTGTTGGTAATTATAATATCCAAATACAAATTTGGCAATACCTCTCTTCATACTACCCCACCAATACACCTCCCTCAAGTCTCTATACATCTTTGTGGAACGGGGGTGAATAGAATAAGATAAATTATGAAACTCCTTCACAATCAACCCCTTAAGTCATCAACATTAGGTACACAAAACCTACCTTGATACCTAAGGGTACCATCTCCCCCTTGGGAGAAAACCTCCACTTTACCATCCTTCACCAAGGTCTTCAACACTAGCAAGGCAGGGTCAAGATCTTGTTTTGAGTTTACTTTCTCAATCAAAGAAGATTTAGAACCATCAATAACCACTACACCATTTTCAATTTCATCCTATCTAACCCCAATCTAGCCAACCGGTGAACTTCTCTACCACCACTTTGCCACCATCATCAATATGAGCTAGACTACCCGTGGACACTCTACTTAGAGCATCAACCACAAGATTAGATTTTCCAGGATGATAATGTACACTCATTTCATAATCTTTAAGGAGCTCTAACCACCTTCTTCGTCTCAAGTTAAGATTTTTATATGTGAATACATATTGGAGACTCTTGTGGTCGGTAAACACATCAACATGAACACCATACAAGTAGTGAAGCAAAAGTTTCAATGCAAACACCACAGCTGCCAATTTAAGATCATGGGTGGGATAATTTTGCTATTTCACCTTAAGTTGTCTAGAAGCATATGCTATCACCTTGCAATTTTGCATCAAAACACACCCCAAACCAATTCTTGAGGCATCACAATAAACCACAAATCCTTCCAACTATTTCAATAGATCAAAGCTAGGAGCGGAGACAAACTTATGTTTCAAGGTTTGAAAACTCTTTTCACATTCATTGGTCCACATGAATTTTACCTTCTTTTGGGCCAACTTTATCATAGGAGAAGCAATAGAAGTAAAGCCATTTACAAATCTCTAGTAGTAACCCACAAAACCAAAGATACTCCTAATATCCAATGGAGTCAAGGGTCTAGGCCAATTTCTTATCACCTCCGTCTTCTTATGATCCACCAGGCCAATTTCTTATCATCTCCGTCTTCTTAGGATCCATCTTAATGCCATCACCTGACACCACATGCCCTAGAAAAACAACCTTTTTCAACCATAATTCACACTTTTCATATTTAGCAAACAACCTCTCCTCCCTCAAGATTTGCAACACCACCATCAAGTGATTCACATGCTCTTCCTCACTTCGAGAATATACATCAATAATGACAACCATAAATATGTCAAGGTAGGGTTTGAAGACCTTATTCATGAGATCTATAAATATAGCCGACGCATTTGTTAATCCAAAGGATATAACCACAAACTCAAAGTTCCCTTACCTAGTACGAAAAGCCATCTTGGGAATATTACACTCCCTTACCTTCACTTGGTGGTATCCGGATAAAAGATCAATCTTAGAAAAGTGATTAGCTCCTTGTAATTGATCAGAAACATTATCAATCCTTGGTAGAGGGTACTTGTTATTTATGGCAACCCTATTAAGTTACCATTAATCAATGCACATTCTAAAGGAACCATTCTTTTTCTTCAAAAATAACATCGGTGCTCCCCAAGGTGACTTATTAGGCCTTACATAAACCTTCTCCAATAAATCCCTCAATTGATCTTTCATGACCCTTCAACTCCTTCAATTCTGCCAGGGCCATACTATAAGGGGGAATGGAAATGGGTTGTGTATCGAGAAGGAGGTCTATACCAAAGTCCATTTCCCTTTTGGGAGGAACACTAGGAAAGACATCAAGAACTCATTGACCACCGGAATAGACTCAATAGGAAGGACTTTGGATTCAACATCCCTAACCCTTACAAGATGATAAATGCAACCCTTAGAAATCAACTTTTGGGCCTTAAGACAAGAAATGAATCTATCCTTGACCACCACATTATGACTTTTCCACTTAAGGATGGGCTCATTAGGGAATTGAAATTTGACCCTATAGGTTCTACAATCTATGGAAGCATCATATGCATATAACCAATCCATCCCAAGAATGATATCAAAATCCACCATGTTTAATTCAACAAAATCACAAGGCAAGACTTTATTTAATATAAACACAGGACAATTGCTATAGACTCTTTCAGCAACAATGGACTCACCAACAGGGGTAGACATTTCATAAGGTTCACACAATAATTCAGGATGCACATGGAGCTCTTTGGCAACAAAAAGAGTAATGAAAGAAAGAGTGGAACTCGGATCTATCAATGCATACACATTATTTAACATACCGGTGGCGATATCAGCCACCTTTTCCACCTTTTGCCTTCCTTGAAGATTATATAACCTATTTTACCTTGGAGTACCCCCTTGTTGGCCTCCTTTTACCCTTTGATCCGCATTAGGAACTTGGCCTTGAGGACGACCATATCTACCTTTATTTTGAGCGTGAGGACAATCAATAAACTTGTGACCTATTTCACCACAACCAAAGCAAGCATTAGAGTTCTTCAACCATGGGCCACCATGGTGTTTCCCACACTTTTGGTACTTTGGATTTGCCGTCTCACCATTATCTCCTTGGAATCTTGGGAATGTAGAGCATATTTGGAAAGCTTGTTGAACTTAAGGGTATATTCCCTCACACTCATGGATCCTTGTTAAGGTTCATAAAATCCATCATCTTAGCTTCTCTTAACTCGGTAGGAAAGAACCAGTTGAGGAATGCGACTTTGAACTCATACCAAAGAATAGTATCATCATCTCCCCTCTCCAATATCCATTGAGTTAACCAAATTTGGGCCACACCTTTGAGTTGGTAGGCCGCTAACTCTGCTTTCTCCTCTGAATTGACCCCATGATAGATAAAACTTTATAAACCTTATCGATGAACTCTTAAGGATCCTCCCTTGACTTGGATCCATGGAACTTCGATGGGTTCATTCTTGTGAAATTCCTCACTCTTGAGGCCGGAGTGGGAGCATGAGGGGCTTGGGCCCCTTGGTTCATTTGGTTGGTCAAAGCACGGGCCAACATTGTAATAGCATCCCAAAACTATTCTTTGGCTAACCCTCCATCTAGAGGAGCAGGAGGGGCTGATTTCTCCTTGGGAGTACGGGTTCTCCATAGTCTTCCCTAGAATCGACATGATAAGGAAACAAGAGCATTCATTAGGTGAAAAGCCTTATAGTTACACCTAAAGCATGATATAGACCATGAAGAAGTGAAACATTTCCTAAAATGCCTCATAGCCTTCCCTTCATAGTTGTGGCGTGCTTCACAGCCATAAATAAGACTTTAATCAATACGGTGCGTTGGATTTCCAAGGACCAATAACAACTAAGTGCTCTGATACCAAGTTTTCATAACCCAAGCCTAGGGCCTAGACATGACATGACAATGGGGAACTCGAAGGGACCCTAAACAAGCCTCTTAGCATATTAATCACCCATTCTTGGTCACGAAAGCAAAATAAATAATAATAAAAGATATAATAAATAGGAAAGCGGGACGAAGAGAAGTCTTGATATTCATAAAAGCATAAAAGAGTCAAGCTCATAGCATAAGTACATCATAATATCCAACAACACCTTTAACTTGGAATGGAGAGGGGCCCAAGACACTATTTGGGTTCACCCTCATAATAACTAATGTCCAGCATAATGAAGTCTCAAGATAGCAAGAGTAATGTAGATAGCATCCTCGAACTTGACAACTCACCAACACTTATCTCTGAAGTACCGAACTATCCACGTGGAGAATGATCAAAAGGAGCTCCGATCCCTATATGGTAATATGATGTAGGCATAGAGTATACGTTAGTATGTTTGAATGTACTAAGTATGCAGGATGTAATGCAAAAAGACATAAGCCAATATAGTCAAAATGTGTAATCATAATAATGGATATATAATCTTAATATGGCATGGATGATCAATGCTCATAATAAAACATGCTTGTAAATCATTCATCTTACACAATAGATATATCATACATGTGTGGGAAGAGACCTTAACCAACACAAGTAAGACCAAGCAAGCTACAACTTGGAATCTTGATGATTACCCCTCATCAGTAAAGAGGTAGTCTACTTGCCAAGGTAAACCATACTTCACCTTATGAGAACATGACCTATTCCATATGAAGTAACCCTCCTTACGGGAACATGACCCATTTCAGAAAGGATTTCATGATAATGCGCACTAGATGGATCCACTAGAATAGAAGGGGAAATAATCATAATACTTTGTTGTCACATAGTTTGTGGAAAGGCATATGGACCCTTCAAGATAGTCCATGCTGACATCCAATCCGTCGGTACTAAGTCTAATCCCACAGAATAGTTGAAATAATTATACTTTAGTCATAACATGAGTATCTTGTAAGAACATGACTTGAGTAACTCATAAACATGCTTGACCTCTAGTAATGATCCTAACTTGAACATGAGAATGGATTATAATCATACATGAACCTTTCCTTTAACATGAATGGCTCACAAGAGGTAAAAATCTTGAAATAGGGCTTAACTTGATACTTGTAACATCATTGATACTATTCATGAATTCAATATATTCTTGAAATCCCTTAATCAGCATATAGTCACTTGACTTGTAAATCATGTAATATATCATCAACAACTTGAGAATTCTTGTCATGTCATTTTACCAAACACATGGTGGGTTCATGATACTTGTTCAAAATCATGCAATTCAAGAGTGAAATGAGATGAGTAAACTCA
>DF357521.1:45882-61778 GCA_000787875.1 Solanum virginianum
TATATATATATATATATATATATATATATATATATATATATATATATATATATCTTTTTTATCAATTTCCTGACTACCTATCCATACGTTTGAGGTATTTCTCTTCTTGGTCTAGTTCCATTAAAATAATGTAGATTACAAATGGAATTCGGTTTCCTGACTACCTATCCATATGTTTGCGGTGTTTCTCTTCGGGGTGTAGTTCCATTAAAATAATTATAGATTACAAAGGGAATGTAGTAGTCATAATCATTCCTTCTTCCAAACTAAAAACATAATTGAAGCACTTAACAAGTAACACGTTGATTTCCAATAATATCTAGCATAATGTCCTATTTAAATTACTAAGGCACTTGATCCTGTTTAGGTACTTTCTTTTACTAATTAACATAGGACCAAGTATAAGCATTACGTAAAGCACCTTTATGAACATTTTTAGAGTTAAAGCCTCATTCTGTATGTTAAGTTATGTTATCAAACTTATTCAAAAGCCATATAAGATTCCGCGAGTCATGTGTATATGTTGTGAAAGTGATTATGATATTATGAGGATAAGTGCTACAAATGAGCCAAGACTGGCTAAATTTATGCTATAGCCTACTATATGCATTCAATATTCATATCATACATGACACCTTATGCGTGAAGTTCGAGCAATAATCAAAGGTATGGGGCCTATTTGCCCAAATGATTATGTATACATATATATATAGTATATATATAGTATATATGTATGTATATGGTATATATATAGTGTATATATATGTATATGGTATAGATGGCCACAGGTTGGCAAATATGATGCTGGTTCGCTATCATAATGGACCACTATTGCTAGCATTTGGTTGGGTATGTAATGCATTTGCATCTATATATATGTACTCATAACATACGATACTCGAGCATAACAGTACATGTTTATTCATACTAATGTCCCGTTGCCTTGGGACGCTGCATTTTATTTCTTGCATACAGGTACAGGTTCAAGTAGGGACTCTAATTAACCCCTCCACTAGGATCCCAGTTTAGCTGTGAGTTGGTAAGCTCCACTTTTTCCTGGAGCTTTCACAGGATGCTACTTTTGTTATACAATTGGGTATAGTCGGGGCCCCGTCTCGGTAGTATTAGTGGTTCTCTTAGAAGCTATAATGGACATGTTATTTTTTGTTGGTTCTTTAGTGCCTTTCAGTCTCTAGTCATAGGAGTGGCATGTATATATAGTGTGTGTCAGTACCTCTGTTGTTATAGCTTTGTCAGTTATCTAGTAGTTTATCATTTTGATTTACCTATCTTGCTGTACATGATTTGCTATCGTCCAGGTCATGACCCAAACGGTCCACGCTTAGCTTTTTCAAATGTTATGTTACCTAATTTTCTTCTGAGCCTTAGCATAATTAACAAGCATGTTTAGTGGCTTACTTGGCCAATAATGGTATCGAGTTCCAGTCGCGCCTCCCCTCTTTTTGGGCTGTGACAGACATTGTATCAGAGCAGGTCATCTCCCAAGGAGTCCACAATGCTGTGTCTAGTAGGGTCTTGCTTATGGGTGTGTTGTGCACCACACTTATAATGAGGAGGCTACGAGGCATTTAGGGATGATTACCTTTCCTTCACTTAATAGATCATGCTATAGAGGAACATGCAATCTTAATCATGCTTTGTGGTTTGTTTTATTTATCAAGATGTCTATATTTTGGAGTTGGCACAATGTGAGGTAGGTGTGGATCCAAGAGAAGGTACCCGTTGTTCTTTGCCAGGTCCGGCAGATATGCTCCCCGTTGAGGCACATAGAGAGCCTCCAGTATCCACAGTACCAGATTCACCAGCACTTGTTGGGGGCTAAGGAAGTCTAGTACCCCCAACCCTACCAGAGACTTGGGATCAGGGTATGAGAAAGGCTGTTTAGCTACTGACTAGAATGGTTTCTATTCATGAGAGACATCTAGAGGCAAGAGTAGATGCCAGAAGGGATCAAATAGAAAGCGCAAAGGTACGAGAGTTTCTCCACTTGGCCTCTCCAGTATTTACAGGGTCCAGTCCTACTGAGGATCCACAGGACTTTATAGACCATCTATATAGAGTATTGAGGGTGATACATACCTCTATCACAGAGGCAGTAGAGTTGTCTTCTTTTCGACTATGTGATGTTAGCATCTTGTGGTACAAGGCATGGGAGAGATCAAAGGCTTGATGCTCCACCAGAAGAGTGAGGGGGACTTCTCTGAGGTATTTTTAGCCCATTACTTGCCATGGGAGGTTTGAGAGGCCCGTCTTGTCTAATTTATCATTTTGAGGCAGGGGGATATGAGTATAAGGAAGTATAGCCTTAGGTTCAATTCTTTTGTTAGATATGAACTAGGTATTGTACGTACCATGAGTGCCAGAGTTCATCGTTATGTGGATGGTTTGGGGGATCATTTGATCAGAGATTGCAAGATAGCTTCTTTATAGGATGGTGTAGATATTTCTTATATACAGGTATTTGCTCATACTACAGAGGACCTTTCTCATTGGATTCAGGATACTTATAGAGATAGGGAGAAGAATAAGAGGGCTCATACTATAGGGTCTTATAAGGAGCCACGGGGTGATGTTAGGCCTCCTTTTCATCGATATATACCTCTATCTGTAGGTAGTTCTCTGCCACAGATGCAAGGCTAGCGATTTGGTCATTATATTCAGTCAGGACCAGGGCAGAGTCCACATTAGCCTGAGAGTCATCAACAGGAGCGCTCTGTGAAAATGAGACAACCTACTTCTTCATGTTCAAAATGTGGTAAGCTTCATAGTGGGCAATCTAGAAAGGGTTTAGGTGTATGTTATCATTGTGGGCAGATAAGACATTATATTAGCCAGTGCCCGACATTAGGTAGAGGTATAACAACTCATCCTTCAGGATCTACTGCAACCTCTTCATCCTCAGTATGTGGTCCCTGACTAGATCCATAGCCTATTTAGGGTCATGGTAGGAGGAGCAGTGGATGAGACAGTTCAGGTTCTACTGGTGGCCAGAATCGCTTTTATGCACTCCCAGGCTTATAAGATTCAGAGGCATCTCCAGATACGATCACAGGTATATTGTTGATACATTCTCATGTTGTTTATGCACTAATAGATCGTGGCTCTACATTTTCATATATTACTCCATTCATTGCTGGTAAGCTTGATGTGAGACCTGAGTTATTGTTGGGGTTAGTTAAGGTATCTATGCCAGTTGGTGACTCAATTATAGCTAGTCATGTCTATCGAGGTTGTACAATGTTAATTAATGAACGCCCAACCTCTGCTGATTTAATTGAATTGATTATGCTGGATTTTGATGTTGTTATGGGTAGGGATTGGTTGGCGGCTTTTTATGCTAATATTGATTGTCGATCAAAGCTAGTCCACTTCTATTTTCCTGGTGAATTAGTCTCTGAGTGGAAATGTAATGTTACCTTGCCTAAGGGTAAGTTTATTTCATACCTTAGGGCCCCGAAGTTAATAGCTAAAGGATGTATATACCATTTGGTTCATGCTAGGGATATTCATATGGAGTTAGTGACCCTTCAGTCAGTCCCTATTGTGAATGAATTCCCGATGCTATTCCCTGATGAACTTCCAGGGATTCCCCCTGAAAGGAAATTGATTTTGCTATAGATTTGCTTCCCGATATGCAACCTATATCCATTCCCCCTATAAAATTGCTCCAGCAGATATAAGGGAATTGAAGGAACAACTTAAGGACTTACTTGATAAAGGCTTCATTAGGCCAAGTACATCACCATGGGGTGCTCTAGTGCTGTTTGTTTGAATGAAAGATGGCTCGTTACGGATGTGTATTGATTACTGACAGTTAAATAAAGTCACTATCAAGAATAAGTATTCTCTTCCACGGATTGATGACTTGTTTGATCAGTTGCAGGGTACCAAATGCATTTCAAGGATTGACTTGATATCCGAGTACCACCAGTTGCGAATTAGGGATGCTAATATTCCAAAGACAACATTTAGGACGAGGTATGGACATTTTGAGTTTCTTGTCATGTCTTTTGGGCTTGCAATTGCCCTAGGAGCTTTTATGGACCTGATGAATCGAGTCTTTAGACCATTCTTGGATGAATTTGTGATCATGTTTATTGATGACATCTTTATATATTAATAGTCAGAAGCCAAGCATGCAAACCACTTGCGAGCTATATTACAAATTCTCCAAGACAACAAATTATATGCGAAATTCTCTAAATTTGAGTTTTGGTTAACTTTCATAGCTTTTCTTGGCCATGTTAGTATAGGCGATGGTATCAAGATCAATAGCCAAAATATTGAAGCAGTAATAGCCTGACCGAGACCATTAAATCCGACTGAGGTCCGTAGCTTTTTAGGCTTGGTAGGATATTATAGGAGATTTGTTGAGTGATTCTCCTCTATCTCTGCACCACTAATGCGATTGATGCATAAAGCAGGTAAGTTTCAGTGGACAGATACATGTGAGCAGAGTTGTTAAGAGATAAAAAAAGGCTTACCACCACGCCTATCTTAGCTCTTCCGGATGGAACCAAAGGATATGTTATATATTGTGATGCCTCGAGAACTGGCCTAGGTTGTGTTCTTATGTAGCATGGTAGAGTTATTGCATATCCTTACAGACAGTTGCGAAAGCATGAGCAAAACTATCCTACCCATGATCTTAAGCTCACTACAGTTGTTTTTGCTCTAAAGATTTGGCGACATTATCTATACAGAGTTCATATTGACATTTTTACTAGCCACGAGCCTCCAATATCTATTTAAATAAAAGGAGCTGGACTTACGGCAAAGGAGATGGCTAGAATTACTATAAGACTATGATGTTGACATTTTATACCATCCTGCTAAAGCTAATGTTGTTATTGATGCAATTAGCCAAAAGTTCATGGGAAGTCTAAGCCATGTTAAAACTGATAAGGTTGAAATGACAAAAGACCTATGTCGACTAGCTAGTTTGCTGGTGTGATTGATAGATATAGAGGATGGAGGTGTAATTGTTCAAAATACAGCAGAATCTTCCTTTATTACTGAATCAAAAGAGCGACAGTGCGAGGATCCCGAGCTTAGGACACAAAGGGAGAGCACTCCAAAACAACAACATCCTTCATTTGAGCTAACTGAAGATGGAGTCCTTAGCTACTAAGGTGTGCCAGATATTGGAGGACTCCATATGAAGATTCTTTCTGAGGCCTATTATTCAAGATATTCAGCCCACCCTGGAGTGACAAAAATATATCACGACATTCGACAAATCTATTGGTGGAACGACATAAAATAGGATATTACAGATATGGTAGCCCAATGTCCCAATTACCAATAAGTTAAAGCAGAATATAAGAGACCTAGAGGCCTAGCTCAATATATTGAGCTTCTGCTATGGAAATGGGACATGATAAATATGGACTTCATCACTGGTTTGGCTCATACTCTATGCAGGTATGATTTTATTTGGTTAATCATTGATAGGTTGACAAAATATGCTCATTTCTTAACACTAAAAATGACATATCACTGGAGGATTATGCTAAGCTTTACATTTAAGAGATTGTTTGCCTTCATGGAGTTCTATTATCTATTATCTCTAATCGAGAGGCTCAATTTACGACATATTTTTAGAAGTCATTCAGAAGGGTTTGGGCACTCAGGTAATTCTCAGCACCGCTTTTCATCCACAAACTGATGGCCTGGCAGAGCATAACATCCAGACCGTTGAGGATATGTTACATGCCTATGTGCTAGACATTAATGGAAGCTAGGATAATTATCTATCTCTTATTGAGTTTGCTTATAATAACAACTTCTAGGCTAGTATTCAATGACACCTTATGGAGCATTATATGGGCAAAAATGTAGGTCATCGATCAGTTGGTTTGAGGTCGGGGAGGCAAAGTTTCTAGGCCCTAATCTAGTTTAGCAAGCAGTGGACATAGTGAGACATATTAGAGACCAATTGCAAACAGCCCAGAGTCAGCAGAAGTCTTATACAGATGTTCGACGATGAGACTTAGAGTTTGATGTAGAAGATTGGATCTTCTTGAAAGTATCACCTCTGAAGGGAATGATACGGTTTGGAAAGAAAGGAAAGCTCAGTCTTTGGTGTGTTAGACCGTATAAGATTATCCAAAAGATTGGCCAGGTCACATAGGAGCTTGATTTACCTTCAGAATTAGGAGCAGTCCATCCAATGTTTCATATATCGATGTTATGGAAGTGTATTGGAGATCCTTCACGTATTACTCCTATTGAGGATATCCACATTGCTGAAGACATATCTTATGATGAGGTGCCAGTAGGTATTTTAGATCGACAAGTGAGAAAGCTTTAAAATAAAGAAGTGACCTCCGTGAAAGTATTACGATGGAAAAACAATATTGAAGAAATAACTTGGGAAGCGGAAGAGAAAATGATGAAGAAGCACCCCTAACTATTTACAAATTAAGATGAGTCATATTTTAAAAGTTGGCAGTCATCTATCTACAGTAACTTAAATTTTAAATGAGTTGGAAGTATAATTTACATAGATTGTCACGAGATAGCTATATAAAGCTTAGTAGTTTGAATTTTAAAAAGTTGATTTATGTAATTGGATGGATAAAAGGAATATCTTCAGAAATTGCATTTTGAGATATAGTAGTGCAACCAAGATGTTGTATTTATACATTCGCGGACAAATGTTCTTAAGGAGGGGAAACTGTGAGACCTCGTGTTTCTTGTCTTCCATATATATAGGGTGGCATATTGTATAATACCTATGTGATTTTGGATAGAACCTAAGGATAATAAGGCTACCAATGAGTGGTAACCTCAAGGACTTAAAGTTTTAATTCAAGGGAATCCCCTTATTGCACATTCCGGATTAAAGAAATGACCAGTGGCACCTTGCCCTTTTCATAAAGTTTAAATTAAGTTTCACTTTTTGGATAGGACTAAAAGTGTATAACTTGCTAATAATGGATTTTCAAAGGTTATTTTAATAGCACAAAGGTCATTTATTAAGCTTTGGAATCAAGAAAGTTGCAAGATAAAGGTTAGCCATAGTTATAGTAAGTTTCTTTAAGAAATCCTTGTTAAATTTTGGTCAGATGTATCAGGCTATATCTCCCAATATATAAGGAGTTAGAAGGGTCATGACCTATAGAATTTATGATCTATGAGTCTAGTTTACAACATAGAAAACTACGCATCAAACAGACCACAGAATAAAAAGTTAAGACCATTTTACTGGTGCTGCCCAAGCAGGAAACCGGGTCATGGGTCGGGTCGGGTCAGCCTATTTAATGGTCAGCTAATTTGAGCTTTCTAAAGCTCAAATTAACTCCGTTTTGTCCTAAATAGACAATAAACTATGGACAAAATTCACTTAAGGTGTCCAACTGATTTAGGTGAATTGTTCATATTTTACCATTAAAATTTGCCCCATTCCTAGAAATATATGTCTTACGCTTTGCAATTAATTTCCTCTCCTATTAGCTATGTTTGGGGCTGCTTTTGGGCTATGAAAAAATAGTGTTCTTGCTAGTTATTGTTGGTTTGTGCTGGTGTGGTTAGGTAATAATTTTAAGGATCCTTTACAGCTATTTTTACAAAGTTCTACGGATGTTTCCTCGCGTAAATACTATATGGTAAGTCTGGTTATTAATGCTCAACTCTGGACTATTTATAGGTGTGTTTAAGTTGCATATATAAAGTGATTCCAAAGCTTAGGACATAAGGCACAACTCTTATGAAGAGACTTTGTGCCATTAGACATCCGTTGGAAAGGTAAGTTAAGGCGAAGCTTCATCCCTCCTTTTAGCATGAAATCTGGGAAGTTTCCCAAAACATCAAATGCAATATATTACTATTCTATGGTTAGGAAGACCTTCTGTGAAAGATATTGGGATTGCAACTATGTTATTTTCATGATGATATTAGGTTTACATTCCGTTTGGTTGCATAAACTGGACATTCAATCTTTATATATCTTTTTGTCGATTTCCTTACTACCTATCCATACGTTCGAGGTATTTTTCTTCTTGGTGTAGTTCCATTAAAATAATATAAATTATGAAGGGAATGTAGTAGTCATAATCAGTTCTTCTTCCAAACTAAAAACATAATTGAAGCACTTAACACATTGATTTCCCATAATTTCTAGCGTAATGCTCCTATTTAAATTACTAAGACACTTGATTTTGTTTAGATACTTTCTTTTACTAATTGACATGGGACCAAGTATAAGCATAATATAAAGCACCTTTATGAATATTTTTAGAGTTAAGGCCTTATTCTATATGTTAAGTTAAGTTGTCAAACTTATTCAAAAGCCATGTAAGATTTCGCGAGTCATGTGTGTATGCTATGATAGTGATTATGATGTTATGAGGATAAGTGCTACAAATGACCAATATTGGATAAATTTATGCTATAGCCTACTATGTGCATCCAATATTCATATCATACATGGCACGTTATGCATGGATTTTGAGCTATAATCAAAGGTATGGCACCTATTTTCCCAAATGATTATACTTATATGTATATGGTATAGATGGCCACAGGTTGGCACATATGATGCTGGTTCGTTATCAGAATGGACTGCCATTGCTAGTATTTGGTTGGGTATGTCATGCATTTGCATCTACATATATGTATTCATGACATGCGATACTCGAGCATACCAGTACATGTTTATTCATACTGATGTCCCATTGCCTAGGGACGCTGCATTTTATTTCGTGTATGCAGGTTCAAGTAGGGACTCTGATCAACCCCTCCACTAGGAGCCCAGTTTAGCTGTGAGTTGGTAAGCTCCACCTTTTCCTGGAGTTTTCACAGAATGCTACTTTTGTTGTAAAGTTGGTATAGTCGGGGCCCTGTCCCGATATTATTAGTGGTTCTCTTAGAGGCTATTGTGGACATGTTATTTTGGGTTGGTTCTTTGGTGCCTTTATGTCTCCAGTCTTAGGAATGACATCTATATATAGTGTGCGTCTGTTCCTCTATTGTTGCAGCGTTATCAGCTAGCTAGTACTTTATCATTTTGATTTTCCTATCTGGCTGTACATGATTTGCTGTCGATCATATCATGACCTATCTGGTCTAGGCTTAGCTTTTTAAAATGTTATGCTGCCCGATTTTCTTTTGAGCCCTAGCATAATTAACTAGCATGTTTATTAGTTTACTTGGCCAACAATGGTATTGAGTGCAAGTCACCTCCCCTCTTTTTAAGGCGTGACAGAAGAAGTGGTGAGTCCAAGTGGGCTTGTTTGGAAGGTGGATTCCAAGGTTCCAAGGGTGTTCGATTTCCTCAAGGCCACAAGGTCCAAGGCCAAGGGCCTTCCAATGCTCCTAATAGGAGGTTTACTAATGACAATTCGAGATTCTAAGGTGGTGGTGGTGGGGTTCCTAACCCTATGTACCAAATGCGTGGTAGGAACCATAATGGCCCATGTTTGAAGAGCTCTAATGCTTGCTATGGTTGTGGTGAAGTAGATCATAAGGTTATTGATTGTCCTCGTGCTCAAAACAAAAGTATAAATGGTTGTCTACAAGGCCAAGTTGCAAATGTGGGTCCAAAAGGAAAAGGAGGCCAACAAGGGGGTCCTCCAAGGCAAAATAGATTCTATGCTCTTCATGGGAGACAAGGGTAGATGAGATGCCCGATGTCATCACCAGTATGTTAAAGGTTTTTCATTTTGATGTCTATGTATTGATAGAACTTGGCGCCACTTTTTCTTTTATTACTCCTTTTGTTACCAAAAATCTTCATGTAAGTCCTGAATTATTGTGCGAACCTTATGAAGTATCTACCCCCGTTGGTGAGTCTATTATTACTAGAAGAGTCTATAGAAATTGTCCCGTGTTCATTTTTCATAAAATCTTGCCTTGTGATTTTGTTGAGTTAGATATGGTGGATTTCAATGTCATTCTTGGGATAGATTGGTTGCATACATATTATGCTTCTATTGATTGTATAACCCATAGGGTTAAATTCCAAATCCCTAATGAGCCTATTCTTGAGTGAAAAAGTCATGATGTGGTGGTTAAGGGTAGATTCAGTTCTTGTCTTAAAGCCCAAAAGTTGATTTCTAAGGGTTGTCTCTATCATCTTCTGAGGGTTAAAGATGTTGAGTCCAAAGGCCTTCCTATTGAGTTGGTTCCGGTCGTTAATGAGTTTCTTGATGTCTTTTTCGATGAGCTTCCCGGTGTTCCTCCTGAATAGAAATAGACTTTGGTATAGATCTCCTTCCCGACACTCAATCCATTTCCATTCCACCTTACCATATGGCCCCAACAAAGTTGAAGGACCAATAGAGAGATTTGTTGGAGAAGGGTTTCATAAGGCTAGTAAGTCACCTTAGGGTGCACCGGTGTTATTTGTGAAGAAGAAGGATGGTTCTCTTAGAATGTGCATCGATTACCAACAACTTAATAGATCACCATAAAGAACAAGTACCCTCTACCAAGGATTGATGTCCTTTTTGGCCAACTTTATGGGGCTAGTCAATTTTCTAAGATTGATCTTCGGTCCGGGTATCACCAAGTGAAAGTGAGGGAGTGCAACATTCCTAAGATGACTTTTCGGACTAGGTATGGGAACTTTAAGTATGTGGCTATGTCCTTTGTGTTGACTAATGCACAGTGTGACATTCCCAAGATGGCTTTTCGAACTAGGTATGGGCACTTTGAGTTTCTGGTTATATCCTTTGGGCTAACCAATAAACCGGCTATATAAATAAATCTTATGAATAGGGTCTTTAAACCCTATCTTGACTTGTTTGTGGTGGTTTTTATTGATGATATCTTTATTTATTCCCATAGTGAAACCTAAGAAGACAGAGGTGATTAGAAATTGACCTAGACCTTTGACTCCATCAGATGTTAGGAGTTTCTTGGGTTCGACGGGTTATTACCAGAGGTTTGTGAATGGCTTCTCTTCTATTGCCTCTCCTATGACTAAGTTGACACAAAAGAAGGCAAAATTATTGTGGACTGATGAATGTGAGAAGAGGTTCCATAGTTTGAAAGATAAGCTTGTTTCCGCTCATATCTTGTCTCTACCGGAAGGGTTGAAAGGATTTGTGGTTGTCACAACCCAAGAATAGGGCCTAGATGTGACCAGCGAATGCGAAACCCGAAGGAACCCAAAACAAGCCTCATATCATATCATTACACATCGTAGGTTGCAGAAACAATGTAAAACAACATAAGAAACATAAACAAGAAGAATTGGGACTAAGGGAGATATTAATACTTAAGTAACATGTAAAAGTTTAGAAAACAAGGGCAAGAGACTAAGGGGAAAGCTTGCATAACATCATAATCAAGAGACAAAAGAGTCAAGGCTCATATCATAGATACACAACATGTCTAACAACACCTCTACTATATAGATAGGAGTGGGGGCCAAGATAAAGCAACCAGGCTCACCCTCGTAGTCAAAATAGTTCATAAAGAAGAGTGTCTCAATACATTATAAGAGAAACATAGACTAGGGTCCCAGAAGTGGAGGACTCACCAACTAGCTTGAGTAACACTGAACTAACCTCGTGGAGGAGGAGGATGATCAACTTGGGCTCCGGTTCTTACATGGCAATATCATGTAGGCAAGAGTATGCGTTAGTACTTTTTAATCTACTAAGTATGTAGGATACAATGAAAAAAGAGATAGGCATCATAATGAAAATGCATAACATTAAGCAATAGGCATAATATAACAATATGGCATATATGTTCAATGCTTAAGTAAATCATGCTTAAGTAACTCATGCTTATATAGGATATCATATGTGTAGAAGTGACCAAGAAAGATTTCTGAAGAACAAACCCCTTGGTTCATTGATGATGATGCCACCCCATCACTCTGGTGGTGATCTACAAACCCCACACTAGGTTGATGAGTACAAACCCTCATTTAGGTTATCAAGGCACTAGCCCCTTGATTTGCTAGGGCCTTAGTCTATTGAAACACTACTGAGGCATCACAATACACCATTGAAACATCCCCAAAAAGTGCCCAAAAATGTGCCTCATAAGTGCCTAGGATTGTAATTTCCATATATCTCAAAATTGTACATTATTTCAGAAATCTGACTTCATATTCTTGTTCTAGGGGTCAGATTTAGGGGAAAAAAGTCTAACCCCAATTTTAGAGTGACCGTATCAAAATCCAAAATTTGCAAAATGTAGATTGCATAGAGGAATCCGAGTCATCAGCACGACGCGCCTCTGTACAAAAAATGTCTATTTTTTTTATTTGGTCCAAGACTTTTAAGTCTTAGGCCTAAGCCTTACCACATGAGATAACACTTATACTTAGCATTATTTCACCCTTATATCACCCAAGACATTTTCCAAAACTCACTCAAACCCTTAGTCTTATTTTTCTCTCAAGATTTAAGTTTCAAACCCTCATCTAGATTTCAAGCTTCTTCTTTAAGCTTCAAGTCTCCATTCCAATCTTCACTAAGCTTATCTCCAAATCTAAGGTATGTAGGTTTTAGCCACTGGGTCCTTCCATCCATGGTGTCCAAATCATCTTTTTACTCAATTTGCATTATTTAATGTTGATTTTACAAATCAGTTTACTAGTATGAACATGTCTATGAACTATGTTAAAGCTATGTAAAGTTGTGACTGTTTTACTATATTTTGAGCTATAAATCTTGGATCTATTGTAAGATTTGATGAGGTATTTTGATGTATATTGCTTGAGGGTGTTGCATGGATCTATTGAAAGATTTGATGAGGTATTTTGATGTATATTGCTTGAGGGTGTTGCAAGGTATTGATTGATGGTTTTACAATGGATTTTTGTGTATGATTTCATCTATAAATTGCATGGTTTTGTACCCCGATTACACACCTGCCAAGTGTTTGATAAAATGTCTGACTATGGTTTCTTGAGGAATTGAAGGTTCAAAGCATGAGATATGGTATGAATGATATTATAATGATGAAATAAGCTTATGTATATGATATATTCTATATGAAGTGTTGCATTTAAACCATGCCCGATTGGGGGGGGGACTAAGAGCTCAGGTAACCTTGTCAGGGAGTTAGTACCTTGATAGAGAATCAAGGGGCTAGGGCCTTGATAACCTTCATGGGGTTTTGTACTCATCAACCTAGATAGGGGTTTGAACTCATTAACCTATTGAGGGGTTTTTACCTCACCACTAGAGTGATAGGGTGGCATCATCATCAACCTAGATAGGGGTTTGTACTCATCAACCTAGTGAGAGGTTTGTACCTCAACACCAGGGTGATGACTGGCATCATCATCAACCTAGATAGGGGTTTGTACTCATCAACCTAGTGAGAGGTTTGTACCTCAACACCAGGGTGATGACTGGCATCATCATCAACCAACTAAGGAGTTTGTACTTTAGAAATCTTGCTTGGTATCTTCTACACATATGATATTCTATATAAGCATGAGTTACTTAAGCATAATTTACTTAAGCATTGATCATACATGCCATATTGTTATGTTATGCCTATTTCTTAATGTTATGTATTTTGATTATGATGCTTATCTCTTGTTGCATTGCATCCTAATACTTAATACATTCAAATGTACTAACGCATACTCTTGCCTACATGATGTCACCATGTAAGACCCAGAGCCTAAGTTGATTACCCTCCTCCTCCACATAGCTAGTTTGGTACTACTCAAGCTAGCTGGTGAGTCCTCCACTTCGGGGATCGTAGTCTATATTTCTCTTATTATGTATAGAGACACTCTTCTTTATGTCCTATTTTGACTACGAGGGTGAGCTTGGTTGCTTTTTCTTGGCCCCTGTTCCTATCTATGTAGTAGAGTTGTTGTTAGACGTGCTATATCTCTATGATATGAGCCTTGACTCTTTTGTCTCTTGATTATGATGTTATACAAGCTTTCCCCTTAGTCCTTTATCCTTGTTTTCTAAACATTTACATGTTACTTAAGTATTAATCTCTCCCTTAGTTCCAATTCTCCTTGTTTATGTTTCTTATGCTATTTTACATTACTTCTGCGACCAAAGATGTGTAATAATATGCTATAAGGATTGTTTGGGGTTCCTTCGAGTTCCATATTCGCCGGTCATGTCTAAGCCCTAAGCTTGGGTCATGACAAAGATTGTATCAGAACACTAAGTTTATAAATCCTCGGAGTCCAACACACTACATCAATTAGAGTCTTATTCATGGTTGTGTTGTGCATCACAACTATGAGTAGGAGGCTATGAGATGTTTGAGGAAATGTTTTACTTCTTCCTATTCTATGTCATGCAATAGAGTTAGATCCCCAATTTTATCCCCTAACGGTTACATTTTAGGATATGTCTTAAGCTACTCAAGATGGTGATATGTCAAATGCAGAGGTTCATAATACTCTATGGGTAATGGCCAAAGTGGTAACAACATTGGCAACCCAATTCAATCAATAAGTCGGTGCTCTCAAGACTTCTAGGTGGTGAGAGGGGAGGTAGTGAGGCCAAAAGGGCCCGTAATATGGGTAAGTTCCAAAGCCTCAAGTATAGAGGTGGTGGTGGTATGGTATTTTATGCTAGGTGCCCAAAATGTGGTAGAGGCCATGATGGCTCATCCTTGAGAGGTATAAATACTTGTTATGGTTATGGGGAGATGGGTCATAAGGTTAAGGATTGCCCTCGTAAATGCAATAAGAGCAACAGTGGAAATGGGGAGATGGCTAATCTAAGTACCCTATGTATAGGATGGACCATGGCAGCCTGTAATGGAGGGATACGGGTGTATGCTTTGGGTGTGGTGAGATAGGCCACAAAATGCTGGATTGCCCATATGGTCGATACAAGAGTAATAGTGGTGATGTTCATCAAGAGGCTCAAGGAGGGGATGAGGCGCCCGATGTTGCTACCGGTATGTTTAAATTTTCTTTTGGCTTTGATGTGCTTGCATTAATGTCCCTGAGTGCCACTATTTCTTCTCTATTCTTTTTGGTAGCTAATGGGGCTTCTTCTGTGCCCAAGTTATTGTGTGGACCTTTGGTTTCTATCCTTTTGTTACGTATGTTGTTGTTAGAAGGTACATAGGTGTTGATCTAGGTTTGTATTGCGTTAAGTCTTACTTTGTGGCTTGTTGGAGTTGGCATGGTTGATTTTGATATCATACAAGGGATGGAATGGGTGCTTACATGTTGTGTCTTCATGGATGGTAGGACTCGTAAAATCAGATCACGATTCCCTAATGAACCCATTCTTGAGTGGAAGAGTCATGATTTGGTGGTCAAGTGATACCAAGGGGGGTAGGTCTATTTGATGCATTAAGGTACAATTGGTCTCTAAAGGGTTGTATTTTATCATCTTCTGATAATTAGAGGTGTTGTACCTAAGTTGTTTTGTTTATAGAATTGTTGTTGGTGGTAGATGAGGCCTTGAATATCACCTTTTTGATATTCTGAAATTGGGGTAGTGTCTTTTTGTTTGACTAGCACACCGATTATACCTATAAGTCACATGATTAAGATCTTTAGTCCCTACTCTAATAGGCTTATGGTGGTTTTGGTGATGATAAGATGGTTCATTCCCTAATAAGGTATGCCATGTGAGTCATTTTAGGGTAGTACTACAAGATTAAGAAAGAAGGTTGGATGCTAAGTAGGAGAGATGAAAATTTTGGTGGTAAGAGGTTACCTTTCTTGATTGTGTGGTATCATGTGGTGGTATAAAGGTAGACACTAGTAGGACGAAAGCTACTAGCGATTAGCCTAAAACACTTGACTTCCTTCGGTATTAGGAGCTTTTTGGGTTTAGCGAGCTATCATTGGAGCTTGTGAGTAGGTTCTTTTTTATTGTCTCTCCTATAACTTAGTTGACACTAAGTAAGGTCAATATTGTGACTGATGTTTAGAGTAAGGTAGGTTGATAGGTCGGGGAGTTGCT
>DF357521.1:61839-75323 GCA_000787875.1 Solanum virginianum
CGGGGAGTTGCTATCTCTTGTGTGATTCGTTTGTGCTAATAGAATTCATGTGTGTGTCCCGGATAGTCACGTAAATCTATAGTTGCTAGAAGAGATCTTTAAGGGTTGCCCTATGTTCGTATTTCATAGAAGTCTTGTCTTATGATCTCGGTTGGACTTATTTTGATGTGTTAGAGGTCTTGGTGTAGTTTCGGCTACTTGCATAGCATGCTTCCAATGAGTGTAGAACCCGTAATGTTGTAATATGATGGTTGAGAATGGTCGATCAATTTGGTCAGCTACAATGGGTTAGTCACTTCTCTAAGATTTATATTTGGCTCGGGTTTTGTTCTCAAGTGTGGATAAGGGTAGGTGATATCCTTAAATACCATTTTGAACTAGGAATGAGCATTTTGAATATTGGTAGAGTTGTTTGGTGGGCTTGTGCACTGGTTGTGTCTATTGGGTTTGATGAATAGGGTCTTAAAACCCTACCTTGGCATGTTTGTGGTGGTCTCTAGTATTGAAGTATTGATTTATTTAGAGCTTGTGAGTCATTTTGGGGGTAGTGTTGCAAGTCTTGGAGGATAAGAGGTTGTTTGGTTAACATGATAGGTGTGAGCTGAAGATAACAAGAAGGTGGTTAGAACTCCTTAAGGAATATAATATGAGTGTGCATTATATTCCCCCCATTGAGGCTAATATTGTGCTTGATGCTCTAAGTGGGGTGCCTATGGGTAGCCTAACATATGTGGATGATGGTGATGAGGAGGTGACTAGAGAGGTCCATCGGTTGGCTAGGTTGGGGGTTAGGTTGGAAGAAGTTGCACATGGTGGTGTAGCATTCTTGATGGTTCCAAATCTTCTTTTGTTGAAGGGGGCCTAGTTTAAGCAAGGCCTTGACTCCGCCTTATTAGAATTGGAAGTTTTGGGTGAGAAGATGATAGAGTGGAGGTTCTCTTCCAAGGAGGAGATGGTGGTTATGGTACCAAGTAGGTTAGGTGTATTCAAGGTTGACAATTGAGTTGAGGATTGTGAGTTCTTATAGAGTGTAGAGGGAGGTTGGTAAGGAAGTAGGATAGGTGTATTCAAGGTTGACAATTGAGTTGAGGATTGTGAGTTCTTATAGAGTGTAGAGGGAGGTTGGTAAGGTTGCATAAGTTTTGGGATTGCCTATGGATGTAGATATGGCTTATCCGGTTCTTCATGCTTCTAGGTGGATGGGATGTATTGGTGACTCTAGTTGGCATAGAGAAGGTCCCGGTGGAGGTGTTGGATGGATGAGTGGAGAAGTTGATTAATAAGGATGTGGTGTTCATTAAGGCCCTCTTGAAAGGATCATCAAGTTAAAGGTGTGTCCAAGGAAGCCAAAGATGTCTTATGGGATCGATATTCGGGCCTCATTCACTCTAATCAAGCCTAAGATAATGACTAAGTTCTTCATGTAGTTTCAAATCTTATGTTTTAGCCCCTATGTCATTCATATGCATTCATTTTTAAGTTGGCAAATTTATGATGATTTTACACTTTTGTTGAGATTTTCAAAATGGTATTTTAAATGTAATGTTGCATTCTTGTTGGGGCTGATATGTTCATGATTACACTTGTCATGTATGTTTCTTTTACATTCGGGGATGAACGTTTCCAAGGGGGAGATATTAAAACGACCCCAAAAAGTTTTCCCGAAAATGTGCGTCGGAGGTGCCCAGAATCTTAATTTCCATATATCTCAATGTTCGTGCATTATTTCAGAAATCCGACTTAAAATTCTTGTTCAGAAGGTCCGATTTGGAAGGGGTTTAACCCCGATTTTAGAGTGACCGTATCAAAACACGGAATTTACAAAATGCAAATTCCAAAGAGGAATCTGTGTCATTAGCGCGATGCGCCTCTGTACAAAAAGTGTCTATTTTTATTTATTTGGTCTAAGACTTTTAAGTCTTGGACCTAAGCCTTCCCACATGAGCAAACACCTATACTTAGCATTATTTAACCCTCATATCACCCAAGATATTTTCCAATACTCACTCAAACCCTTAGGGGTCGTTTGGTTTGAATATATGTTATGATGGCATAAGTTATGATGGGATAAATTATGTTGGGATTAGTTATGATGGGATAAGTTATGTTGAGGTTATATTTTATTGTGTGTTTGGTTTGTTGGATAAATATTAAGAATATTATGCCTGTTTACAAAATATCCTTCACTTTATTAGTTTTTGATGAATTTTCTTTGCTAACTTTAGTAATGCAATATACGTTTTAAAAATAAATCTCTCATTTTATTTAGCTTAAATATTTTTAGGTGTGCATCTCCATAAAAATATAATATGCATTTAAAAAATAAAACTTTTTTTCCAAAATTTAATTTATAAATAGAACTTGCATTTTTAAGTTTGTTAAAGTAAAATAGGATTTATGAAAAATTACAATATAAAAAACATAATATTAGTGTGTAATTTTTAATAGAAAAATATGAATTAGTATTATAAAAATAAGGAGTGAAGGTTTTGAAAATTATTATATATTGTATTAATAATAATATAAATATACAAAGCGATGTATAAAAAAGGTGTAAAAGGATATTATGTCATTGAGTCTTTTTATCCCAGGGTAAGTTATCCAAGGATTAGTATGACACCCATTAGAAGGGATAACTTATCCCAGTACTATTTATTAGTCCCGGGATAACTTATCCCGCCTTTGTCAATCAAACAATCATTTAAGGCCCACTAAATTTTTATCCCGGGATTATTTCTCCTTATCTTTCACACCAAATGACCCTTTAGTCTTATATTTCTCTCAAGATTCAAGTCTCAAACCCTCATCCGGATTTCAAGGTTCTCCTTCAAGCTTCACGTCTTCATCTCCAATCTTCAACAAGCTTATCTCTAAAGCTAAGGTATGTAGGTTTTAGCCATTAGGTCCTTTCACTCATGGTGCACTAATCTCCATTTTACTCAATTTGCATGATTTAATGTCAAGGTATGTGGGTTTCAACCATTAGGTCCTTCCACCCATGGTGCCCTAACATTTTTTACTCAACTTACATGATTTAAAGTTGATTTTACAAATGTGTTTACTAGTATGAACATGTCTATGAACTATGTTAAAGCTATGTAAAGTTGTGACTATTTTGCTATGTTTTGAACTATAAATGTTGGATCTATTGTAACATTTAATGAGGGGTTTTGATATATATATTTCTTGAGGGTGTTGCAAGGTATTGTTTGATGGTTTTACAATGGATTTTCATGCATGAGTTCATCTCTAAATTGCATGGTTTTGTACCCCCATTACACACCCGCCAAGTGTTTGATAAAATTGTTGGCTATGGTTTCTTGAGGAATTGAAGGTTCAAAGCACAAGATATGATATGATTGATGTTATGATGATGAAATGAGCTTATGTATATGATATATTCAATATTAAGTGTTGGATTAGACCATGCCCGATCCGGGGGACTAAGAGCCAAGATAACCTTGATGCAAAATGGTAAAGTGATAGCATAAGCCCCAAGACAACTTAAGGTGCATGAGAAGAATTATTCCATCCATGATCTTGAATTGGCAGCTATGGTATTTCCTTTGATGATTTGGCATCATTACTTGTATGGGGTTCATGTTATTGTGTTTACCAACCACAATAGTCTCCAATATGTGTTCACCCAAAAAGATCTTAACTTATGACAAAGAAAGTGGTTAGAGCTCCTAAAAGATTATGATATGAGTATGCATTATCACCCTGACAAAGCTAATGTTATGTCCGGTGCTCTAAATAGGGTGTCTATGGGTAGTCTATCTCACATTGATAATGGTGGCAAAGAGGTGGCTAAATAAGTTCACCGACGTCATATTCTTAATCAGGGGGCAAAATTAAGTGGGAGATGGGTCTAACCCCAATTTTAGAGCAAACGAATCGCAATTTTATTTTTCTAAAAATCAATTTCTAGCGAGTACTGGGCGTTGCTGGTGCAACACGCCATACTATTTTTTCTGTTTATGTTTTTTAACCTCGGTCCAAGACTTTTAAGTTTTGGGCCTAAGTCTTCCCATGCATGAAAATACCTATACTTAGCCATATCTCACCCTCATATCATACAAAACATTCCCCAATACTCACTCAAGCACTTGGACAATATTTCACCTCAAATTTCAAGTGTCCAAAACTCATCCGGATCTTAAGGATTTCACTCAAGGTTCAGGTGTTCATTTCCAATCTTCATCAAGGGTCTTCGAAAGCTAAGGTATGTGGGTTTCAACCATTGGGTCCTTTCACCTATGGTTCTCAAGCTTCTTTTTTTTTACCTAAATTGCATGATTTAAAGTTGAGTTACTCATGGGTCTTACTTACTATGAATTTCACTGCACACTATGTTGGGATTTCATGAAATTATGATTGTTTTTACATGTTTTGAGCTATGAATTGAAGATCTATTGTGAGATTTGATTAAGGGTTTTGATGTATATTACCTGATTGTGTTACTAAGTATCTATTGATAGTTTTACACTGAATTTTCTAGCATGATTTCACTCTTCAATTGCATGATTTTACACTAGCATTACACACCCGCCAAGTGTTTGATAAAATTTTTTATTATGATTTCTTGAGGAATTGAAGGCCCAATGCATGTCTTATGAGTTCAATGACTATATAATGATGAAAGAAACGTATTTATATGATATTATCTCTATAGTATTGGGGATTGACCAAGCCTCACTGGGGAGGTTGTAGGCTAGGGTAACCTTGTTAGGGGTTTGTACCTCAATTGCCTCACTCGGGAGGTAGTAGGCCCGTGCAACCATGTCGAGGTGTTTGTACCTTGATAACCATGTTGAGGGGTTTATGGTTCATCAACCATGTTAGGGTGTTTGTACCTTATCAACCATGTTGAGGGGTTCGTACTTCATCAACCATATTGAGGTATTTGTATCTCATTCGCCTCTCCGAGGAGGTGGTAGGCCTTGAATATTCACTAATAATAGTCTCTCCTTACATATGTATTATGTTCTATATAAGCATGATTTTACTTCAAGCATTATTCATACATGCCATATTGTTATATGCTTATTCATTGCATATGTTATGCATTTTGTTTATGGTGCTTATCGCTTGTTACATTGCATACTCTATGCCTACATGATGTCACCATAGGAATCAGAGCCCCACTTGAGCATCTTTCCTCACGTGGCTTGTACAATTTCTCTCGAGCTAGTTGGTGAGTCCTCCACTCTGGGGACAATGTGTATGATCTCATGCTATGTACTAAGACTATCTGTCTTTTATATATGTATGGACTATGAGGGTGAGCCCGATTGCTTGTCTTGGCCCCTGCTCTTATCTTTGTAGTAGAGGTGTTGTTGGACGTGTTATGTATTGAGCATTGACTCTCTTGTTTTGATGCTTATGTTATGAAAGTATCCATTTAGTCCTCTTTCCCTTATTTCTACTCTTATTATGTTGTTTAATTACTTTTGTAACCAATGATGTGTAATGATATGTCAAGAGGCTTGTTTGGGGTCCCTTCGGGTAGCCCATTCGCCATGTCACGTCTAGGTCCTAGGTCCGAGTCGTGATAGTATAGAGACTTGAGGGAGGTGTATTGGTAGGTAGTATGAAGAGAGATATTACCAAGTTCGTATCTGGATGTCACAATTGCCAACAAGTAATAGTCGAACATCAAAGACAGGTTAGCCTAGCCTAAGACATAGAGATTCCTACTTAGAAGTGGGAAGAGATCAACAAGGATTTTGTGGTTGCATTGCCTAAGACTAGGAAACATTTTGACTCTATTTGGGTTTCTATGGATAGAATGACAAAGTCAGCTTACTTCTTACACATCTATACCACTTATGGTGCCAAAGATTATGCCAAGTTGTGTATACATGAGTTGGTTAGATTACATGGGGTGCCTTTGTCTATCATTTCGGATCATGGTGGTCAATTTATTTCTCACTTTTGGAGGTCCTTCCAAAGAGGTCTTGGTACCAAGGTTAATCTTAGCATGACTTTTCATCCTTAAATGGATGGTCAAGCCAAGAGGACTATCAAAACTCTTGAGGATATGCTTAGAAATTGGGTTTTAGAGTTTCAGGGTAGCTGGGATAAATATCTTCTACTTATTGAATTTGCTTACAACAATAGCTACCACTCAAGCATTGGTATGACTCCCTTTGAAGCTCTTTATGGTAGGTATTATAGATCCATGGTTGGGTGGTTTAAAGTGGGGCAAATGGCTTTGGTAGGTCTGGATTTGGTCATGGAATCCTTAGAGAAGGTGAGGTTGATAAGGGAGAGTTTGAACACAACCCAAAGTAGACAAAGGTCCTACTCCGATGTGAGGAGAAGAGATCTTGAATTTAAGGTTGGTGATTGAGTTTACTTGAAAATCTCACCTATGAAGAGTGGTTCAGTTTGGCATGAAGGGGAAATTAAACCCAAGGTTTATGGGTCCTTATAGAGTTTTGAAGAGAGTTGGTAAGGTTTCATATGAGTTGGAGTTGCCTATGGAGATAAATATGGTTCATCCGGTCTTCCATGTATCCATGCTGAGAAAGTATGTGGGTGACCCTAGTGCTATAGTGCCCTTGGATGTTGTTGGTGTTGTAGAAGATAATTTGACCTATAAGGAGGTCCCGGTGGGGATTTTGGATAGACAAGTGAATAGGTTGAGAAATAAAGATGTAGCCTCCGTCAAGGTCCTTTAGAGGAAGCAACAAGTTGAAAGTGCCGCATGGGAAACCGAGGCGGATATAAGAAAGTGATACCCATATCTCTTCCATCTACTCAAGCCGAATATACTAATCTAAGTCCCCTATATAATTTCAAGTCTTAAGTTTCAGCCCTTATGCCATTTTGCATGCATTTATGTTCATGGTAACAAGTTTATGGTGGTTTTTGACATTCTTGTTGAGATTTTTGAAAATGTTATTTAAATGCATTTATTGCATACATGTCAGGCAGGAATCTTCATGATTACTTCTCTTATGCACATTTCTTTGACATTCGGGGACGAATATTCCCACAGGAGAGATATTGAAACACCCAAAAAATGTGCTCCGAAAATGTCCATAATCATAATTTCCATATATCTCAAAATCCATTTGTGATATCAAAAATCCAACTTCATATTCTCGATGGGGGCGCAAAATTGAGTTGGGAAGGGGTATAACCTGGATTTTAGAGGACCCATAGTGAAAAATAATTTTCATAAAATAGTGTGCATTTGCGACCAGGCTGCGATGCAGACTGGGCGTGGATCAGTGTTAAATTATCCTCTGCAATGGGTCTGCTTTGCAGTCCAGATATGGATTATTCAACTTTTTACTTAGTTTTTCATTTCCCGCCAAGGGCATTGGGGTTATAGCCCCATATCCACTTATACGTGAAAACACCTATACTTAGCCATTTTTCATCTCTATATCACTCAAGACCCTCTCAAAAACATCTCCAAGACTTAACCAAATATCTCATTCAAGTTTCAAGGATTTCAAGTTAACCATTGGAACTCAAGGATTCTCTCCAAGCTCCAAGTCCTCTTCAACCTCATCTCAAGAAAACCCAAGTTTGAGAAATATGGGTTTCATCCATAGGATCGTTTCACCCATGGAGCCCAATCTCTATTTTTATGCAAAATACATGTTTCCAAGTTATATCTTCTATGGGTATATCTTATTATGAATTATGATTATAAATTATGTTGAGGTTTGATGAAATGGTGATTGATTATGCATGCCTATCTATTTCAAGCTTATATTATGAATTGGTTTTGTCGTTGGGGTTTTATGAAATATCGATTGATTATGCATGTCTATCTATTTCAAGCTTATATCATGAATTGGTTTTGTCTATTGAGACTATGCATGTTTTGAGATATGAAACTATGATCTATTATGAGATTTGATGATGGATTTCAAGGTATCCTACATGAGGGTTTTATTATATGTTGGTGGGTTGATTAACATTAAGTTTTATCATATTATTTCACTCTTGAATTGGATGATTTTGAACTAGCATTATGGACCCACCAAGTGTTTGATAAAATGTTTTGACAAGGATTCTCAAGTTATTGATGATCTATTACATGGCTTATAAGTAAAGTGACTTTATGATGATTAAGGGCTTGCATGTATGCATTGAATTCATGAAAAGTATCTATGGTGGTATAAGTAGACCACACCTTATTGGTAGGTGATATGCCCAATCACCATGTTGAGCGGTGGATACCTCGACCACCTTGTTGGGGGGTGACATGCCAAATCACTATGTTGAGGGGTAGATAACTCGACCACCTTGTTGGGTGAGGGGCTGACATGCCCAATAACCATGTTAAGGAGTGGATACCTCAATGATAACATGCAAAGTAGAGATGGCACCAACATAAGTGAGATATACCCCTCAAGACCATTCACAAAGAGTCAAGAAAAAGATCTCCAAGACCTACAAGCAATGTTCATGAACAAGGAAGCATTAAAGGAGCTTGAGGGTCACCAAAGAAAGGCTTACAATGTGTAGAAAATCTATTAAGGTGAGAAGATGGAAAGAAAGAGGTCATGTGTGCAAATGACTACTACTTAATTTCAAGGATTTGAAAAAAAGGCAACCAAACAAGGCACTTACTCATTAAGGATAAAATTTTAAAGAAAATGCCTTCTTTTATTTACATAGTATAAATAACTTTATTTTATCATTTAGAAGACTGAGACTGTGTTAAAGATTGAATTCTCAAATTGTCGTGTCTTCTTAGTGAGTAAATTAGTGAGTAATTAGGGTGAACTCTTATAATTGTTAGTTGACTTGTTTGCTTGATTAATTGAAGGTTGCCTATTTGTGGTTCTTAGTTTCCTTCAATTTTCTTGCTAGGATTTTATTTAGGTTGTTGAAATCAATTGGGAGGTGAGGGTTTTAGTCCTTTGTTGCTCATAATTTCAATAGTTTGAATTTAATCCACATATCGTTCTATCTTTGTTCTCTTTTCCCTTTCTTTCTTGTTTGATTTCTATCATTTGGTATCAAGAGCTTAGGTTTAGATTTGTTTTCACAAATCTAGGTCTTGGAATTTTGATCCAATCAAAAAATTAAAAATCCAAAAAAAAAACCCAATATTTTTTTATTTGATTTGTTGTTTTTGACACTAGATTCTTGTTCACTGGTGTTTTTTGAGCCTAAATCTCAAATTTCATACAATTTGGAGTTGTGGAAGTGAAGTTGCCATTAAAGGTTTTGAGCATTCAAAATTTTCAAATTTTGAAAGTAGGATCTTTGATTGAGAAGCAATTGAAGGTTGATGATCATTGGGGTTTGTTCTCTACATCAAGGGGAAGCTAATCCTAAATTTTGAGCTAATTCCAAGTTGATTTGAAGGCATTAGGATTTAGTGTGTGATCTTGGTGTTCTTGAAGATATTCAAGTGTTCTTGAAGAAAAAGAAGACCAAAAGGTACATTTGATTTGCTTTTCGCAATTTAAAGTTAGTCAAAAGTGTTTGTTGGCCTTAGTGCAAATTTGAAAAAAAATCAGAAAAATAAAATTTTAAAAATTGTAAAAAAAATAAAAAAAAATTATCTTCCACATCAGCGAAAACTCTGCGCCAAATCAGCGCCTCAGCGTGACTCAGCGTAGAGGCTCATTCCAGATGCACAACATGGTGCGTGTTGGTCAAATTCAGAGACCAAAATCTGCAGAGTTTTAGACCCTAAAATTTTTCTAAGTGTGGGAGATTTTTAGGGCATAAAAATTTCTCTAAGTGTCCAAATAGCGTGATTCTTTTTTTAAAATTTTTTGTGCTTTGATTCTCTAACTATTTAGCAAGTAATTAACATATTTAATGACTTTTTAACTTGTTTTAATCATCAAAACATCAAATCAAACCCCTTTCAAGTCATGAACAGCCTAAGGCTTCAAAATTTTTGTAAGTGTCCGAACTCAATTCTTTTTCTTTGTCACTCATTTTTCTTTCATTCCTCAACTATTTAACAACTTATTAATATCTTTAATTACTTGTTAACTAGTTTTTAAATAGTAAATCATCTCTTTGATTCCTCAAATTAGGTAACAACAAGTAATCTCTTTTACTTTTGTTACTTAATTTTTTTGAGTCCGATATTACTTGTGCCTCTTTCTTCTAGTTTCTTCTTTTTATTCATGTTCCTATGTTTTGTTTGAGTCATCCTTCTTTCAAGAGTCATAAAAATTCACTTCACCACAAAGGATAGGTGACTTGAATTAATTGAGCGGAGCTAGTTCACTATCAATTTTGAGACAACCCCATAGAAGGTGCATTGAGAGTTACATATGAGTGATGTGAGGCATTTGCTACTAATCTTGTTTGTTGAGTATTGTAGGTATCATGTCTAATACAAGTTGAATTGGGAAAGGTCCAAAGAACATCATGGAAACTCTTCCTTACTTTTCCAAACAAATAGCAAAAATGAATGGAAGGATGAGAAGTTTGGAGGAAAGGTTGGTACGGGTGGAGAATGTGAATTGATGGAAAACAATTCAACCCAAAAATGAGGATATAATGAGAAAATCGATGTATTCCACCGCCATTACCCTGAGACAAGCCCATAATATATGTTTCCCTCCACAAAGTCGAACCCGAAGCTACCAAAATCCCACTTTCCAAATGAATTACAATCCAAACCATCCAAGACAAGCTACATCACCTCCACCAAATGTACGACAGATTCCCTACCAAGACTATCAATACCAAAATCTCCTCTATGATGAAATACATGCAGATCTCAACAATGATGAGTTTTGGGAGAATTGGGGTAGGGATACCTACGGAGTACAAAGGAAAGGAGTCCGACCTCGAGACTTTGGGTGGGATCATGTCACACCTCAAATCCCATTAAGGCAGACTGGCAACCATTGCCGATAAGTTTCGGGAGAACCAACCTGTATATATGCACTTTCTATATGTATTATAAGGAATTCCACCTTCAGTATGCCTTTAAGAAAGTAAATAGCACTAATAAGCCAAAAAGAAAAGCATATGACTAGGCCGTTGGGGCCACATTGTCCTTAGTACGATATCTAACCATACTTTTATTTACATAGTCTACAAAGCCTCTAGATAATGACAAATATCGAATAGGGGTCAGGATAGGCCCCACCTCGACTAACTGTACTGTACAAAGCAAAATAATCTCTAGACATGCAAAGCCTCGAAACAACCTGGAGCTTTGTAACTACAGCTGGATATCCTGTACTCTTACTGGGGAGATCTACTAGCACCTGTACCTGCAGCATGAAATGCAGGTCCCCCATAAGGGACATCAGTATGAGATAATGTACTAAATATGTAAGGCAACAAACACTGTACATGAGATAACAACTCAAATGAAACTCTACACTGATGTATGATAAGAGATCACCTTTAGTTACTTTATGGGATCATATACCTTATATTGTTCAATAATTTGGGTGTTCTCTTAAGCTTCCCAGCAACTAGTGAGCTCCTCGGTCAGATATAATGGAGACTGGGACTCCATGTAGCCTGACTATCTCTTTGAGGTATAGTTTGGTATACTCTTTGGCTGTATAATCACTCCTTACTGGCAAGAGATGCGCTGACTTTGTGAGCCTTTCAACTATTACAACTAGCATTAGAAGCCAATAGACACATCATAGAAACCCAACTTCACATAGAAACAACACCCGGGCAGCAAACGTACAACTACAATCCCGAGCGTATTTTCCCATTGGCTTGCCTTTAATTGTATTTTATAATGCACACTAACATCTAAACATCATGTACAACCTAGTGTAGCACCATACCAGCCTTACAACAGTCCACAAAATAGGACACACAACAATTCTACGCAACATACAAACAGACAGCATAACGTTACATCTTGTCGCTACTTTTCGACGCCGATAATTCCAAACCTATCCCAACTTTAACCAAACTGTTCTGCACAGTCTTATAAAAGTACCAAATCAACAATAAAACTGTGGAGCAATAGCTATGTATACATCAACCCACAAGTTCCAATCAAGAACACAATTCTTAACATATAATAAAAAATACGGAGCAATAGCTATGTATACATCAACCCACAAGTTCCAATCAAGAACACAATTACGACAACACATAAGACCTTACTGTTGCAGACCGTAAAAGCAGTAAAACAACCTGATCATACCACTACCAACACAACCTTTGTTAACTAAACAAGTAATACTTCATAATATAGCAAGCCAAGAAGAGAAAAAAACTCTTAATTAACAAGAAAAGTACACAGCAACATCAATAACACATTCTATCCAGAAATTTTAGCATCAACACAACCAATATACTCTCTTGTTTTTGATAGGGAAACCATACCAAACATATGAGTACACCTGCTTACCTTTACCCTCACATGTAGGTCTTGCCAAAGAAGCCTTAAGGTCACTTGAGGCTATTTGGAAAACCAACAAAACGTTAAGAGCAAAAGTAGAGAGCAATCTAGTTTTTTTTCTTGTGTTCTAAGTAGAATGACTTGTGGGAGCTGCTTTGGTCCCCTTTCAAAGAGAATTTTGGCTGACTTACTAAGGATATATTAGCCTCACATCATAATCTAGTGATGCAGCTGTTTAACCCATTTCACTTGGGCCTGATTTTGGGCTCCAAAACTAAGTCCTACAAGCACCTTAATTGTTTTCCTTTGTTTAGGGTATTAGTCCCTTTAACTCGACGCAAAATATGTATACACGTAAAAAGATGGGCCTTGGCTGCCAATTGCAGATTTTTCTTCTTCACTTATTATGGCCCAATTAGTTTAGTGATGTAGAATGTTATTGGGCCAATTTCATACTTCATAGATGCAAACACTTTTAAAATTGGCACTAATTTGAAAGTCCATATCATGTTTCATATGTATAGTATAAATACTTGTAGTGTATGTGTGGGGTGTTACATCCCTCCCCCTTAGGAACATTTGTCCTCTAATGTTAGCATAGCTAGATACTTTAACCACGTTTAAATCTTTACTTATACAAACGTTTGACAACACACTAAGTATTCAATTACACGTACCTATTAGGGCCTCAATTCTTCATGTTGGACTTCCCCTTCATCTTTAAATAAGTAAGGATATCTTGATTTCATTATGTCCTCAGCTTCCCTACGTGGGCTTAGTTTCCCCTTCTTACCAAATCTCATAACCCCTTTTATTGGAGACACCTTTAAGAATACCCAATCCCCTACTGAGAATTCCAGTCCTCGTTTTCTAATATCTATATATGATTTGTGCCAGCTTTGGGCTATTTCTAGATGTTGCTGTATTACCTTAACTTTCTCCATGGCTTGCTGTACTAAATCTGGCCCAAGCAACATAGTTTTACCCACTTCAAACGATCCAATTGGCAACCTACATTTCCTTCCATACAAAGCTTCATAAGGTGCCATCTTAATACTAGAGTGGTAGCTAGTATTATAGGCAAATTCAATAAGTGGCAAGTGATCCACCCAACTACCTTTAAAGTCCAATGCACAAGCTCACAACATATCTTCAA
>DF357521.1:80590-122022 GCA_000787875.1 Solanum virginianum
GGTGCACAGAATATACTATTAAAGACCCAGCTGATCAGGGGTAACTGTATCAGGTTCGTCCCTATGCCAAGCTAGTAATCTAGCCCCCTCGAGCTGCCCCTGTGATAGGATGGACCCTGGCTAGGTGACTCTCTCACCCCTTGGGCTACCACCTATCTATAAGTAATATACAATCTCTTTGAATTACCTTTGAGATAGTTCTTATGGTGGTCACAATATTAGAGCTATAGAACTGTGTAGGTAGCATATGACATATAGATAACTATACAAGACAATGTGACAATGAAAAGAGTATGTTACACAAATAATGAAATGCGTACAAGATGAAACAACTTATGGACTTTATTTGGCAACAAGAACCCATGTAAGTTGGTATCCACGTATGTATATAGCTATGAAAGTGACTATGTAGGAAAGCATGTACAGCCTAGTGTAGCACCATATCAGCCTCATAACATTCCACAAAATAGGATACACAACAATTCTATGCAGCATACAAATGGACAGCATAACGTTACATCTTTTCGCTACTTTTTGACGCTGGCAATTCCAAACCTATCCCAACTTTAATTAAACTATTCTTCACATATTTACACATAATATTAGACTTCAAACAGTCTTATATTAGTACCAAATCAGTTATGAAAGACGTGAAGCAATAGCTATATATATCAGCCCACAAGTTCCAATCAAAAACACAATAGATCAACAATAAAAATGTGGAGCAATAGCTATGTATACATCAACCCACAAGTTCTAATCAAGAACACAATTGCGACAACATATAAGACCATACTGTTGCGGACTGTAAAAGCTGTAAAACAACCTGATACTACCACTACCAACCCAACATTTGTTAACTACACAAGTAATACTTCATAATACAGCAAACCAAGAAGAGAAACCACTTTTAGTTAACAACAAACGTACACAGCAACATCAACAACACATTCTGTCCAGAAATTTCAGCATCAACACAACCAACATACTCTCTTGTTTTTCATAGGGAAACCATATCAAACACATGAGTACACCTACTTAAATTTACCCACATGTGTAGGTCTTGCCAAAGAACCCTTAAGGTCACTTAAAGCTGCTTGGAAAACCAACAAAACGTTGAGAGCAAAAGTAGAGAGCAATCTATTTTTTTGTTGTGTTCTAAGTAGAATGACTTGTGGGAGTTGCTTTGGTCCCCTTTTAAAGAGAATTTTGGCCGAATTACTAAGGTTCTCTTAGCCTCACATAATGATCTGGTGATACAGCTATCTAACCCTTTTCACTTATGCCTTTTTGGGCTCCAAATAGATGGGCCTTGGCTGCCAATTGTAGATTTTTCTTCTTCACATATTGTGGCCTAATTAGTTTAGTGATGTAGAATGTTATTGGGCCTATCTCATCCTTCATGTTGGGCTGTAAATATAGTACACTTATAGTACTAAAATATGGCCAAAGATACCTCCTTAAGTTAGACTTTATTCATAATCGGAATTGGATAATTTTGATGTCGGGTCTCATCAACGTTTAACTCGCAAGCTCAAGCTAGGCAAGTAGCTGACTCACCTACTCGCTTCCTAAGTCCTACAAGCACCTCAATTATTTTCCTCTATTTAGGGTCTTAGACCCCTTAACTCAATGCAAAACATGTATACATGCAACTTTCTTAAACTTTAGATACACATGACGCCCTTTAATGCAAGATGCAAACACTTTTAAAATTGGCACTAATTTGAAAGTCCATATCATATTTCATATGTATAGTACAAATATTTGTAATGTATGTGTGGGGTATTACAGATCATGGCATGGGAGGCCGAGATTATTAGTATAGAGTGAGATAGAGTGGGGAATAGAGGAGATAGGATGGGATATAGATGAGATAGGATGGGAGATAAAGAAGAAAGGTTGGATGGGAGGCTAAATTTTTCTTGCTTCATGGAGAAAGGAAAATCCTTGCTTGATAATGATGAAGACTTAAAGGTGAATTTCAATCTTTCATGTGTTGTGAGAAGAATTACGGGAACCCTTGCTAAAGAAGAACTTGATCAAAGGGAGAATCGATTTCATGTTGGGTAAACAATTCAAGATAAAGTGTGTTCTTTAATCATTGATAGTGGAAGTTCCACTGTTGTTCCAAGGGACGGAGGTTCCTTACCCTATCAAGAAGGTGTATGTTGGTGACTACCTTGACTTCTAGAATGATGCCCCAAGGTAAGTATGCCCCTCTCCCTTCTCTTAGTGGCACATAGATGGACATCCCTATGGATTTTGTGTTGGGTCTTCCTAGGACTAAAAGAGGACATGATAGCATATTTATGGTAATGGATAGATTTTCTTACATGACTCATTTTATTCCACGCCATAAATGTGATGATGTATCTCATGTAACATCTTTATTTGTCATCAATGCTATTAAGTTTTATGGAGTCCCTCAAACCATGGTTAGTGATAGGGATGCCAAATTTTTTAGTTACTTTTGGAAGAGTCTATTGGGTACAGTTGGTACCATACTTATGTTCTCTACTTCTTGCCATCCTCAAACGGATGGACAAATTAAAGTAGTCAATAGAACTCCTGGAAGTGTGCTTCAGTGCATGATTAGAGGAACCACAGCTACTTTGGAAGATCGTTTACCCTTGATTGAATTTGCATATAATCGATCTTTCCACTTCGATATTGGAATGTCACCATTTGACGCATGTTATGGCTTAAAACCTTTATTTCTACTAACCATGACTCCATTATCTAGTAATGTTGTGTTAAGCCTAGATGCCAACCAAAGGGCAAGGGAGATGATGACCATTCATGCCAATGTTAAAGAGGCCATTGAAAAGAACAATTCTAAGGTTTCGAAAGAATTAGTGAAGAAAGGAAGTGCTCTTCAACCCAAATGATTAGGTCTGGGTAGAGAAGTTTCCACATGTTCAAAAGGAAAAGCTAAGACCTAGAGGTGATGGACATTTCAAAGTACTCAAGAGAATCAATGACAATGCCTACATGATTGACTTGTAAAGTGAGTATAATGTTCATAATGTTTTAAATATTATTGATTTATCTCCTTGTGTTGTAGGTGAATCTTTGGCTTCAAGGAAGAATCCTTTTCAAGAAGGGGAGTGATAACATACAAAGTAGACATGGCACCAATAGAAGTGACATGTACCCCTCAAGACCATTTGAAGGAGTAAAGAAAAAGATCTCCAAGACCTATAAGCAACGTTCATGAACAAGGAAGCATTAGAGGAGCTTGAGGGTCACCAAAGAAAGGATTACAATGTGTGGTAGGTCTATCAAGGTGAGAAGATGTAAGGAAAGAGGTCATGTGTGGAAGTGGCTACTACTTGAATTCAAGGATTTGAAAAGAAGGCAACAAAACAAGGCTCTTACTCATTAAGGGTGAAATTGTAAATAAAATATCTTCTTTTATTTACTTAGTATAAATAGCCTTATTTTATCATTTGGAAGACTAAGACTATATTGAAGATTGAATGCTCAAATTTTAGTATCTTTTTAGTGAGTAATTAGGGTGAACTCTTATAATTGTTAGTTGACTTGTTTGCTTAATTAATTAAAGGTTGCCGATTTATGGTTCTTATTTTCCTTCAATTCTCTTGCTAGGGTTTTATTTAGGTTATTTAAATCAATTGGGAGGTGAGGATTTTAGTCCCTTGTTGCCCATAATTTCAATAGTTTGAATTTATTGCATATATTCTTCTATCTTTGTTCCCTTTATCCTTTCTTTCTTGTTGTCTGATCTTTATCTCTTAACCACCTTGTTGGGGGGTAACATACCCAATCACCTTGTTGAGGGGTGGATACATTAATCACCTTACATGGGGGTGACATGCCTTGGGTTCCAAGTAGTATTTTGCTTGGTCTATTCTGATTATGGTCTCTTCCTACACATGTAATATATATTTTTCAAGTTATACCATTTACAAGCATGTTTTACTTCAAATATTGGTCATGCATGCCATATTGATATATAGTTATCCATTGCTTATGATTATGCATTTTGACTATGTTGGATTGTGTCTTTGTTGCATGCATCCTACATACTTAGTACATTCAAACGTACTAATGCATACTCTCTGCCTATATGATGTTACCATGTAGGGACCGAAGGATGTCTTGATCATTCTTTATGTGGCTAGTTTGGTACTTTGGAGATAACCTTTTGTGATTTCTCAAGTCTGAGGACACTATCTATGTTACTCTTGCTATCTAATATTTCCTTATGTTGAACACTTGGTACTATGAGGGTGAGCCCAAAAAATATCTTGGCCCCCGCTCCACTCTATGTTAGAGGTGTTGTTGGATAATTGATGTACTTATGATATGAGCTTCACTCTTGAATGTTTTATCACTATCAAAGACGTTACTTAGCCCCGTTTCCCTTATTTATATCTATTGTTATTATTTTGTTTTTGCGACCAAGGATGTGTGATTGATATGCTATGAGGCTTGTTTGGCGTTCCTCCGGGTTCCCTATTCACCATGTCACGTCTAAACCCTAGGCTATCATAAGATTCATAAACAAGATGCATAATCATATACAATAAAATATAAGCTCAATATGACATGCATGAATATGCTTTGACGAAAACTAGCAGAAAATATAACTTCATATATCATACATATGTGGGAGAAGACCATAATTGACATAGACCGTATGAGCTACTACATGGAATCGAATAAACTCCTTCCATTGGGAAAAGGCTAATGCATTCCTACCATTGGGAAAAGGGAAAATGTACTTGCCAAGGCAGATTTCCAAAGCTAATTTCGCAATTGCATCTTTCTTAAACATAATAGATTACATAGATCCACTAGCGTAAATATAGCCTACAAGGGCTCCTATGGTTGCATATAGTTAATGAGAAGAGGAGACTTTATATAAGGACCACTTAGGTTGATCCCTCACCTCCTAATCACATTCGATGCCAAGTCATTCCCAAGGAATACATTTTAAAATATATGTATAATTACAATCACCATAAATTTAAAAGCATAGATTTAATATCATATATATATTAGAGTAGATCATCTTAATATAACATAGCTTTGAGAGATTCAAAACATTATAATTTTAACTTTCATAAGCTTTCATAGCTTACATAAACTTCCATAATTGAACCCTCATCTTTGGATATTATACTCCCTTTCATAACTTTGATATGATGATTGGGTGGATTTCATACATACAAACTTTAAATCATGAAACTCAAGACAACTATGCATCATTGTAATGAAAATCATTAATTCAAATCATTCTTAGATAACCGACAAAAATCATAGCATCTTTCATACTTGGACATAGAATCATGAAATTCATCTCATAAAATCACTAGTTTAATCATAACTTATGATAACATAACTTTCATAACTTCGTAATCATGAAATAGGTTATGATTGAAAACCCTTGAAATCAATTCATGCAATTTGATGCAATTAGATGAAGAATCTAAAATAATTCATGCTTAATAGGCCAATTAGGAGTAGCCCATAAGAAATCACAATTAGAACTTAAAGGATTTAGAAAATTTAGGTTTAGGACTCCGTGTGTGGAAGAACCCTTGGATGCAGAAACCCATGGAGAATCTTAGATAGAAATTTTGAGAGGATTTAGGGGTGTTTAGAGAGACTATTAGGTCTAAAATAAGAGAGATTTTGTGCATTTACATATAAGTGTTCGGAAAGGTCCCAAATAACTTTCCAGGCAAGAAATGAAACTTGGAAAATTTTGAACCAAGACGGACTAGGGGTGTGACATGGACTTTTCATGCACTCTCATGACACGAGCCTAAGACCTAGGAGTGACATGGCGAATGGGAACCCATGGGTCCCCAAATAAGCCTCATACCATCTGTATACACATCATCAGTTCGAAAGCGTACAATAAGACACTAAGCACATAGTTCTAAGGGATGAAAAAGTATGACTCACGCTATGAGGATTTCATAGGGATAGGGATTTGCATGGATTCATATAGCACACAACACATAAGAACTAAGTGGCGGGCAAGTATAACTCACGCAATGGGAATAGAATGGACTTAGGACTTTCCACATTTCCCATCTCATCATAAACATATCACCATATCATTAACATCAAGGGATAAACATAAGCATAATCTCCATAAGCAAATAATATAACATATCACAAATCTGTACATAGAGTTTACATGTTGTCCAATAATGCCTCTAAGTCATAGAATAAGAGGGGGCCAAGACATGTCCCGAGCTCACCCTCAAAGTAAAGACATAAGGGAAAGAAGCATAGTAGGTAGATAGTAGGTGGATTGTCCTTGAATGATAGGACTCACGACAAGCAATCCTTCACAGTCCAAGCTAATCGTCAAGAGGTGGATGACAAAGAGTATGTGCAAAGAGTTTTCGGTCCCTATATGGTTAGAGTATGTGCAAAGAGTCTTCGATCCCTACATGGCTAGATCTTGTAGGCAAAGAGTATGCATTACTACGTTTGAATGTATTAGGTATACTGACATACAATGCATATGATCTCATTGAACCTGCATTCAATGTTAGATGACAAGGGCACATATAGAAAGAAGTATATAAAAAAGAACAATATTTTGATATGCCATGAAATCCATGATACATGAATATCAAAATACTTTGTACATAGTGGGGATGTGACCTCAACCAATATAAGACCAAATGAGCTATAACTTGGAACTCCATCGTGTTCCCCACAATGGATAAAGAGGTGACCTACTTGCCAAAGGTAGATCCTTAACAATAATCATCCCTAAAAAGAGGCATAAACATGTACCTATGTCTGACACATATTTATGGTACTTGAGGATTTATATAAAGGACCATGGGGATATCCCCCCTCACGTAAGATCACTCAGTGCTAAGTCATTATCTCATGAGAATACATATACATATACATGCTTAAAAAATAAGGCATAAGTCTTTCAAATCATAACAATGATTTGAAAGTCAAATCATATTTCTTGTCATACTTCATGCATAGGAATAGCTCCTTTTTACTTCTAAATTTGGTGTAAACACCTATCATTTTCTCAATGAGCCATGCCATAGATATTACGTGATAACATTCTAGTCATATCCATACTTACTTGAAAACATAATCATCATCATAATTAGGACATAGCCCATATCATAAACTTTATGAAAATCAATGATCATATATGCATATGCCATGAATAATGAGAGAATAGTATGGTCAATAGAGATTCATACTTAAATCAATAATATAATATGAAATCCAAGTAAATCCATGAAGAAATTCACATTACTTAGGATTACCCATGCCTAAATCAACATTTCAAAGGAAAATGCATATTCAAACCTTTATATTATCAATGAAATTCAACATATTAGGGCTTAAATCATTTTAGAAACATCAATTAAATGCAATTGATATCTCAATTTAATCAAATCAACACTAATTTAAAAGATCCATATTCAAAGTAAGCTCGAAATACATAAATCAAAGAGTAAAAATTGTTTGGGGTCTTCATAGTTGAAAGGGACCATAAATGTATCCCTCATACCTTAGATAATTAAAAGGATCGAGAAGATATTGATTGAAGAAGAAAACCCTTTTGTGAGCTCCAAGCTAAATCTCTAATTGCAAACTTGAGAGGAGTTCTAAGATTATCAAATTAATTTAAATAAAAATAGAGGAGTATATGTCTTTTCAAGGGTTTAGGATAGGTTAGAAAGTCATAAACGTCTCTTAGAAATAACTAAAATTATTAGAAAGACATTAATGAAATGAGCACTAAAAGGTTGCCAGGGGTCCCATAAAGGAGTCACATAGGTTGTATGAAGCCATATGGACCATATAGGTGCCCATGAGACAGCACTTTGGAAAATTTCAGATCAGCAAAATTTCATTGAACAAAGGGTGCTTCCACTAAAGGTCTCACGTACTGTGTGAAGCTTCATGAGTCGTACAAGCGTCCGTATGAAGATACCAAGTTCTGAGATGGTGATTCCATAGTTAGAAAAATTTTGGACCAATACCCTCATGGGACCCTACACAACCCGTATAGGGGTTTCCATGTGAGGTGCCTTAGCCAAAAAGTGGCTCTCAAGCCCAAGGCTCCTACCACGAGCTACATCATGGCCAGTGGTGATACCCACTAGCTGTGAAGGGCTCAATGGAGGGTCAGTTAGTCTTGAATTCCACCACAAGTCCAAATACACCACACACAAGGCCAAGGGGCACCTTAAGGCACCCTCCCATGGCTTATAGACTACTCCATGACTCATGGAGGTCCCCGCGTGGTGACACCTTTGTGAAAAACTTTTGGAAACCAAATTTCCACACATCATTAAGGCCTTACAAGGTCAGGGTCCTTACATACACCCTATTAGTTTGTGCACTTTCACTTGAAAAATTATTTTTTGATACGGGTGCCCTAAAACTCAAAGGTGATCCTTTTCCAACATAAATTTGCCTCTTGATCAAGAATACATAGTTGTATTTGCAAAATAATGGACAAATTTTAAGACATTCATGAAATACATCATAGGGTCTTTCCAAGCTATACTAAGGGGTTTTACAATATCTACCCCTTGGGATTATTCATCCTTAAATATAATGAATCTATGCTTGAGAGGAATGACATAATACTTTTCAGTCCAAACATAAATTCATCAATGCAATGTAAACATCATTTTCATAAAAGATCAAACGTATGCATAAAAATGCCATTAAAGCGTGATGCCAAGAGTATAAATGCATGGAACTTGACTTTTAGGGCTGAATTATATGAATTAACATCTAAACACTATTGTCTTAATATCTTAGGCTTGAATAGAGTGGAAAAGATAGGGGTATCATTTCATCATGTCTGCTTTTCCTTTCCATGTCACACTTTCAACTTGTTGGTTCCTCAAAAGTACTTTAACAGATGCTATATCCTTAATCCTTATTATCTTACTTATCTATCTAGTATCTCCATCAAAACTTCTTCATATGTCAAATTCTCTTCAATATTAACATCTTCCAATGAAACTATAGAATTTGGATCCCATGTGAACTTCCTCAACATTGAGATATGAAACATTGGATAAATTGTGTTCATCTCTACTGGAAACTCTAACTCATATGCCACCTTAGTAACCCTTCTCAAAATCTTATATGGACCAACATACCTAGGGTTCAACATTCCCTTTTTATCAAATCGCACCACACTTTTCTTGGGAGACACTTTCAAGTAAACTAAATCATCAACATTAAAATTAAGGTCCCTTATTCTCATATTGAAGTAGGAATTTTGTCTACCTTGGATCATCTTCAATCTTTCTCTTATGAGTCTTAATTTCTCCATAGCATCTATAACCAAATTAGGTCCAATCAAAGTAATTTTCCCAACTTTAAACCATTCGATTAGTGACATATATCTTCTCCTATATAGGGCCTCAATTTGTGTCATCTTAATGCTTGAGTGATAAGTATTGTTGTAGGAAAATTTGATGAGAGGCAGGTGGTCATCCCAACTTCCCTTAAATTCCATGACACATGCTCTAAACATATCTTCTAATTTTGAATTGTTCTTTTGGCTTGTCCATCAGTTTGGGGATGAAAATTGGTACATAACTTCACCTTAGTACGAAGACCTCTTTGGAATAAACTCCAAAAGTAGGAGATAAATTGAGTTCCACAATCTAAAATAATGGGCAATGGATCCTATCAAGCTTTACCAACTTTTGAATATCTAATTTTGCATAATCTTCAGTACCAAAAGTTGTTTTAACTTGTAAGAAATGAGCCAATTTGGTCATTTAAGCTACTATCACCTATATAGAATCAAAGTGTCTCCTTGTCTTCGGCAGCTCCACTAAAAATCCATGTTTATCTATTCCTATTTCCAAGTAGGAATCTTAGTATCTTGAGCTAAACCACCCAATCCTTGGTGTTTTACTTTAACTTATTGACAATTGGAGCATTCGACCACAAATTTAACAATATCCTTCTTCATTCCGTTCTACTAATAAACTTCTCTCAGATCTTTATACATTTTTGTGGAACAGGGGTGAATAGAATATGAAGAATTATGAGCTTCTTTCAATATCAAATTCACAAACCATCAACATCCAACACATATAATCTCCCTTGATAACATAGCACCCTATCTTCCCCTTATGAGAAGACCTCTGTCTTTCTTCTTTTACCAAGGTCTACAATTCTATCAAGGAGGGATTAAAATCTTATTTAGGCATAACACCCTCAATCAGTGATGATTCAAAGCCCTCCAACACTATCACACAACCATTTTTAGCATCATTCAATTTTACCCCCAATCTGGCAAATCTATGAACTTTCTTTGCTAGCTCCTTTTTACCGTCATTGTTGACTTGTGACACACTATGCATAGATGTCCTACTATGTGTATTAGCTACAACATTAACCTTACCTGGGTGATATTTCACATTCATATCATAGTCTAGAGAAGTTATAACCTTCTTCTTTGTATTTAGATTGAGATCTCTTTGTATAAAACATGTTGGAAACTCTTGTCGTCGGTGAACACATCAAGATGGACCCTATACAAATAATGATGCAATATCTTCAATGTAAATACCACGATTGCTAATTGAAGATCATATGTTGGATAGTTTTTCTTATGCACCTTTAGTTGCCTTGAATCATACCCAATCAACTTACCATTTTTCATCAAGATAGAACCCAAACAAATTCTTAAGGCATCATAATATACAACAAACCCATCCACACCATCCAACAACGTCTAAATTGGAGCCGAAGTTAACTTATCTTTCAAAGTTTGGAAGATTTTCTCACACTCATCCGTCCACACATATTTCACTTTCTTTTGGGTCAACTTGGTCAATGGAGATGAAATGGAGGAGAATCCTTGAAAAAAAATATTTTGATATCCCACTAGGTCCATTGGCCAAATTCTCACTGCTTCCATCTTCTTAGGGTCAACTTTTATCTCATCACTGGACACAATATCTCCAAGAAATGCAAGCTCCTTCAACTAGAATTCATAGTTGTTAAACTTGGAAAACAACTTCTCATCTCTCAGTGTTTGTAGAAAGACTCTTAAATGCTCTTTGTGATCTTCTTCTTACATTAATAGACCAAAATATCATTAATGGACACTACAACAAACATATTAATTTAGGTCTTGAACACCCTATTCATAAGTTCAATAAAGATAGCCGGTGCATTAGTTAACCCACAAGACATCATTACAAACTCAAAATACCCATATCTTGTTCAAAATGTCATTTTGGTAATCATATTCCCTCATTAATTGAGGATAGATAGACCTCAAATCAATCTTAGTAAAATGCCTAGCAGCTTGTAATTGATGAAATAGGATATAAATCCTTGGAATGGGATACTTTTTCTTGATAATAATTGTATTGAGTTGACGATAATTTATATACATTTGGAGTGACCCATCTTTCATCCTTACAATTACTGGGGCACCCTATGGGGACCTACCAGGTCTAATAAATCCCCTCTCTAGCAAATCATTCAATAACTCTTTTAGTTCCTTTAACACTAATGGGTCCATTCTCTAAGAAGGGATCAACAAAGATTGGTTGTCAGGTAAACAATCTATGCGAAAATCTGTCTCCCTTTCGAGAGGGACACTGGGCAACACTTTGGGAAACTCATTGACCATAAGAACTGACTCAAGAGGCGAACTATTGGATGAAACATCTCTAACCCTTACCAAATGGTTTATAATTCCCTTAGAAATCATTTTATAGGCTTTAATATAGGAAATAAACTGACCCATACATGAGTGTAAGGCCCCATATTTTGGGAGGTGTAAAAGGGCCTAAGAAATGAAATTTAAAAATTTTTCAAGTACCAGTGGGTTTTATGGAAGGAATTAGGATCTATAAGTGGCCCCACGAGCCATAACCTATGCTCGTGGAATGATGGCCAGACTTGGTGAAAATATTGATTTATAAAGTTAGGTGTATAAGTTAGCAGACAACTCGGGCAATGGTCGATGGGCCGTAAGTCTGGTCGTGGAATGAGATTCAGAGAAAGTTCCTAAGAGTCCAAAATGTTACTAGATAAGACCTCTCTTCTAAAACTTGTAGAGTGGATCATGACCCGTAATTGAGGTCTCATGGTCTTGTCTGGCAGATTCTTAAAGAGTGCAATTTCGCCCTTTTCTATTATTATATGCCTATGTTAGATTGTTTTAACCCCTAAAAGACATTTCGCCCTTTTCTATTATTATATGCCTATGTTAGATTGTTTTAACCCCTACAACCCTTTTCAGCCCTCTACAACCCTAATCTACCCTATTCCTCTTCATTCAAAATGTTACCAAGTCCAAAGCCCCTCCCAAACACTCCTAAGTCTTTCAAAGCTTACAAAAGAAGAGGCTAAGCTAGGGTTTTGGGTTCTTCACTTTCAAAGTTAGATTTTCCTCTACTAAATGACAAAGATATCTGGGTTTTGATTGTCGAAATCTTTCCTCCACAAGTTCAAACTTTCCTCTCCCATATCTATTTTCAAGTTATAGATATTTATGGGTGTTCCTATGAACACTTTTATTTGATAATATTATGAGGATATTTATGATGTTCTATCTTTGTACATGATTATGCATTGAAAAGCCTTGTGAAATTATGGATTCTTATAAGGATTTGAGGATGCCCTAGCTAAGTCTCATGATGCTTTTGGTGGGTTATTTCAAAAAATACTTAAGTGATATTATTCTACTCCTTTCATGTCATTTACTCTTGAATTGTATGGTTTTAAACCTATGTACATATACCTACCATGATTTGATTAAAGATGTACGCTAAGGTTTTGTGATGTTAAGGGTCATATGGCAAGATATGCAAACTATGAATGATATGAATTTAGAAAGGGCTATTATGCATGCTGTGAGATATGAGAATATTGTGAAAATTATGAAAGTTATGAAGTCCTATCTTTGACATTATTAAGCTTTGGTTTTGATGAGCTACTCTATAAAAATTATTATGATGCTTGGGATGTTATGGCTATAAGTAAGGTTTGAATATTCCTTTAGGATAGTGACCTAGCACTGAGAGGACCTTGGTAGATAACCATTGTCCTATAACTATGTTACCACTATAGGTTTGTGAATTAAGTAATGGATCCATATAGCTTATGATAAATGATTGACAAAAATGGGTGGTGTTCCCATAAGGTTATTATCATAACATGTTAATTAAATACTGAAAAGGGTGATGTTCCCATAAGGTTATTATCATAAGATAATCGAAAGAGGTGGTGTTCCCATAAGGTGATTATACAACACTTTTCGAAATGGGGGAGGTCTCATAAGGTGAGTGCTTGGTTTTCCTTGACAAAGAAGATGATATGATCGAGGTTAGAAACAATACTAAGATGGAGTGGATACTAGAATGCGGAAGCAACCACAAAAAATATAAGATAAAAACTATGGGAAATTCAAAGGAAAGATCTAAGAATTTTTAAGAAATTGATATTCTAAGGCCTTGACAAGATCCAAGTAACAACGTAAAGATTTATGGAAGAAATCTAATGCCTTTACTTGATAAAATGAATCAAAATGTTAGAATCGGATCATGAACGTTTTATGAGTAACTAAACAAAGTAATTACCATGTAGACTAATCACCTTCTAAAGAATACCAAAAATGAAATCAAAGATATCACAAGAAGAATATACTTTATACCTCAAACTATGAACTAGTAAAGGTTTAAAGATAAAATCTCAAAGAATAAGTCACAAAGGTTCAATGGAACTCTCTCAAATATTATTAATATCAATCTAATTATCTTTAATGAAAGAAAAAAGACTCAGGGTCCTTGAATGGCCATGACACCTTAGGTTAGGCCCAAGGGGTATCCAAAACCTAGAAATAAAATTACAAGGTAAATCCTACTCTAGAAAGGAAATAAAGTTACCTTAAATAGTAATAGATGTAGTAGCTCTAGGAAAGCATTAAATGGTACTAGGATACCTTAAATAGAACAAGGAAAACATTAATAACCTATATATAAATAAGGAAATAAGGTAAAATCCATCTAGGAAAAGAATCTTGACAAATATGGAAAGTTTTACTAGTCTTCTTTGCAAACTTGGGCAGAAAACAACCTTTGTTATGACTGATTCTTGGACTTTTCTTGGCCTTATTTGCACGAAATTTAACCCTAAAATTCTTTATTCTAGACTTGGATTTGGGACAAAAAATAATTGTACCATTTAGAAAATTCATCCTTCTTGGGCTTTGGTTCTTTTCCCCCAACAAGTCACATTTGGATCTGCAATTGAAGCCCATTGAGCTTATCATTAAACTCCTTGGTTTGAGATCTTGCTATGGGCCTCCTTTGATCTTCTAAAGCTTTATCCTTTTCATCCTTGTCTTTCAATGGAGTAGATCTTTGTATGATGCTATCATTCCTTTCTTCTTTAAGAGAATTCATCCTTAAATTCAAGTCTGCATCAAAATGGGAAAGATCAGAAACATTAAAAATAGCACTAACTTGGAACTCACTAGGAAGATCAAATTTATAAGATTCGTCTCCAATCCTTTCAAGGACTTTGTACGGGCCACTTCCTCAAGGATCTAGGTTAGTATTTCTTTTTGAAGGAAATCTTTCCTTTCTATATGTACCCAAACCAAGTCCCCAGGTTTAAACACAACATATTTTCTTCCTTTGTTCCATCGCATTCCAGCTTCCTTAATTTTCTTTTCAATTACAAGTCTTGTTTGTTCATGAATCTTCTTTATTATGTCAGCCTTATTTCTATCATCAAGATTAGAAAAATCATTAGTAGGTAAAGACAATAAATCAAGAGGGGTAAGGGGGTTGAATCCATATACAACTTCAAAAAGAGTCTTACCAGTAGAAGAATGAAAGGTTCTATTATAAGCAAATTCAACATTAGGCAAGTAATCTTCCCAAGAAGTTAACTTTCCTTTTAAAATAGCCCTCAACATGTTCCCCAATGTTCTATTAACCACTTTTGTTTGCCCATCAATTTGTGGGTGACAAGATATGGAAAATAGCAATTTAGTTCCTAACTTTCCGCAAAGAATTCTCCAAAAGTAACTTTAAAACTTGGCATCCTTATTACTAACAATAGTTCTAGGTATTCCATGCAATTTAACCATTTGTTTTACAAACAAGTCAGCCACATAAGATGCATCATTAGTCTTTTTATATGGAATAAAGTGAGCTATTTTAGAAAATATATCTACTATCACAAATATACTATCCTTACCATATTTAGTCCTTGGAAGCCCTAATATGAAGTCCATAGAAATATCAATCCAAGGAGAACTAGAAACAGGTAAAGGAGAATAAAGACTATGCGACAATGTTCTAGACTTAGAATGTTTACATTTAAGACAATGAGAACATAGTTTTTTAACATCCTTTCTCATGCTAGGCCAATAAAAATACAACTTTGAAGTAAGAGTAGATATCAAAACATACCTTCTTGAGAGTGCATCAACAACCACATTCTCCTTTCCTTGTTTGTAGGCAATTACATTAGGAAAAGTTTCCATAAACTCCACCGATTTAACATGCCTACGACTAAGTTTACATTGACTCTTTAAGTACTTTAATGACTCATGATCAATCTTGACCACAAATTGTTGAGGCCACAAGTACTGCTGGAATAGAAATTCATCTTGAAGATTAAATTTCTCAAAAGGACCCAACTTACATTCTCGAGGCCACAAGTAGTACTGCCATGTAGCTAACGCCCTTACTCAAGGCATATAACTCCTTATCATAAGTTGAGTAGTTCAATGTTGCTCCACTAAGCTTTTCACTAAAGTAAGAAATTGGCTTGAAGTCTTTCATCACAATAACACCTATGCCCTTACAAAAGGCATCACACTCAACTTCAAAAGACATAGAAAAAATCAGGTAATCGTAAAAGAGGAGCAGAACATAAATTTTCTTTGAGCAAGTTAAATGCAGCATATTGTTCCTTTCCCCATGAAAAAATCTTATCCTTCTTAATAAGTTAAAGGAGAAACAATGGTGCTAAAGTCCCTCATAATCCTCCTATAAAAACTAGCAAGTCCATGAAAACTCCTAACTGTAGTTACACTATTAGGTCTAGGTCATTCTTTAATTGCTTTGATTTTATCACCATCTACTTTAACTCCCTTAGAACTGACCACAAAACCTAAGAAAACTACAGGATCCACATACAAAGTACACTTTTTGAGATTAACAAATAAGTGTTGATTTCTAAGGACTTCAAAAACTTGTTTTAGGTGCTCTAGGTATTCATCTAGATTTTGAGAAAAGAGCAAGTCCATGAAAATTCCTAACTTCAGTTACACTATTAGGTCTAGGCCATTATTTAATTGCTTTGAGTTTATCACCATTTACTTCAACTCCCTTAGAACTGACCACAAAATCTAAGAAAACTACACGATCCACACAGAAAGTACACTTTTTAAGATTAAACAATAAGCGTTGATTTCTAAGAACTTCAAAAACTTGTTTTAGGTGCTCTAGGTGTTCATCTATATTTTGAGAAAAGATCAAGATGTCATCAAAATATACTACAACAAATTTTCCATGAAAATCTTTAAAAACATGATTCATTAGTCTCATAAATGTGTTAGGTGCATTTGTTAAGCCAAAAGGCATAACTAACCACTCATAAAGTCCATATTTGATCTTAAAAGTTGTTTTCCATTCGTCTATAGGATTCATATGAATCTAATGGTAACCACTTTTAAGATAAATTTTAGAAAAGATTTTGGATCCATATAGTTGATCTAGCATATCATCAAGATGAGGGATAGGATGGAGATACTTTACCATTATGTTATTTATGGCTCTACAATCCACACACATCCTCCATGTTTCATTCCATTTAGATACCAATAGGACAGGAACAGAACATGGGTTCATGCTCTCTCGAACAAAACACTTTTTAAGAAATTCTTCAACGTGGCTTTGTAATTCCCTGGTCTCTTTTTTTCTATTCCTATAGACAAGCCTATTAGCTAGTTAAGATCTAGGCACAAAGTCTATTTGGTGCTCAATCCCTCTAAAAGGTGGCAACCCTTTTGGAGTATCATCAGGAAAAACATCTTCAAAACTCTGCAAAAGAGAAGAAAAACTATTTGGCAAAGAAGGAGTTAGTTCTTCAAAGTTAATCAACACTTTGTAAGTAAGTAGTAGTATAGGAAGCCCCTATTTTGTGGCATTCAAACACTCTTTTGCTTTTATATAAAGACTCTCTTTTTTCTTTTCCTTAGCCTCTTTCCTCTCACCAAAACTTTTTATTTTTCACTCAAACCCTTATTTTACCTCTTTACTTAGTTTGTTGCCCTCTCTCTCTTTTTCTCGGCCATCTTTTGTTTTCTATCACTGGGCTCTTTTCTTTTCCATAAAGCTTACTTTTTATCTCTCCCCTTTGCTTTCCTATTGTTTCCCTCAATCGTTTCTGATCTTCAAACATTTGTGAAGGAGATAATAGTGCAAGAGTAAATTTGTTACCATTATGCAGAAGACTGTACCTATTCTTTTTCCCATGATGAGTAGTATCCCTATCATATTGGCAAGGCTGGCTAAGTAAAACATGACATGCTTGCATTGGCCCTACATCATAAAGAATTTCATCTTCATACCTACCAACATTGAATAAAATCATGTGTTGTTTGTTTACTTTTACCTCTCCACTATTATTTAACCATTGGAGCCTATATGGGGTAGAGTATTTCATACATGCAATTCCTAGCTTATCTACCAAATATGAACAAACCATATTTGCACAACTTCCCTATCAATAATCATAGTATAAGTCCTCCTCTTTATTCTATATCTAGTACATAATAAATTCTCCCTCTGTCCTTCATCATTACTACCAAAATTAGTAGTTATAATTCTCCTAACCACCCCAATTATACCATCATTTGACAATTCTAAATCATCTTCTTCACTTACACCTCCTCCCTTTTCTTCTTCCCCCTCACTTTTTTCACTCTTAAGTATGATGTTTCTTCTACTTGGACATTTATGCAACATATGACCCCTCCCATAACATTTATGACACTGAATAGAACTAGAAGGTTTGAAGTGAAGGTTTTACCTCCCTCATCAACATTTCCTTTACCTCTATCTTCCTGAGGTTTAGAAGGAGCTTTTCCCTCTTGATTTGACCATGACTTCTTAGAGCTGGAGTTAGGCCAATTTCTCCATGAGTTAGGTTGCTGCATTTTCTTGATTTGTTTTTCTACTTTAACAGACAAATCAACTAACTCATCTAAAGTTACATACTGTTGTATCTCTACTACATTAGCTATTTTAGAATTTAAACTATTTAAAAATCTATCCATTGTAGCTTCTTCTTCATCAATGCAATTAGCTTGGATCATATCCATATCCATACTTTTGTAGTACTCATCCACCGACATGGAACCTTCCTTCAAGTGTTGAAGGCAAGATTGTAGATCTCTTTGAAAATATGATGGCACAAACCTCTTCCTCATTACCCTCTTCATCTCTGCCCAGGTAGCAATAGGTGGTAGCTCATCTTGCACTATGTCCCTAGCAAGCTTTATCCACCAAGAAGCAATATAATCAGAAAACTCAACGACAACAAGTTTAACTTTCTTACCCTTAGAGTAGATATGACAATCAAAGATGGCTTCAAATCATCTCTCCCAATCAAGGTACAAGTCTAGGTCCCTTGTCCCCTTGAAAGATGGAATCTTCATTTTTATACTACTTATATTGTCAGACACCTTTGGATCTTCTCCCAATCAAGGTACAAGTCTAGGTCCCTTGTCCCCTTGAAAGATGGAATCTTCATTTTTATACTACTTATATTGTCATCTTCTACTCTACCTCTTTGTCCCCTCCTATCTCTTATTTTTTGAGAAATCTTCATTTTTATACTACTTATATTATCATCTTCTACTCTACCTCTTTGTCCCCTCCTATCTCTTCTTTCTAAATTAAGTTCACCATCAAAATCATCATTATCATATTCAAGATTTACAAAAGGGACATGGGGTACATTTTTTCTAACTTGGGGTCTAACATTATTGAGTGGTACAACATTATTCTCCCTCCTATTGTAGCTAAGGTCTCATTCTGCTTGATAATTACATATCTCGTCTCTTAAACTTGAAGGTTCCATCTCTTGAATTGTTGGTGTATAGCTTGAAGAGTGAAGTCATTTCGTTATTTGATCTCAGCTTCTAAACGAGCCCTTTCTTCATCACCACCTAAATTAGACATCTTAAAGGAAAATATCAATCTCACACTTAATATGACTTTTACCCTCTTTTAAACTCACCTACACTTGGCTTTTCACCCTTAAATAACCTTTGAACAAGAGTACGTTGTAGATTTATAATTAAACCCAAACAAGTATCGTGTTCTAAGAAGTAAAGTATAGAGTTTTGGGGCACAAAAGATAGTAAAGAACTAGTCTTAGAACAAGTAGGATTTAGTTGAAACAACACACAAACATAAAGGAACTTACTTAGAATTATATAAGAATAAGAAAAAGATTTCTACGTCCTTAAAGATTTAGAATCCCCTCTTTTTAATTCCTTTTTATTTGGAAACACTAATACATGATTTTGAGGGTAAGTAAATGGATTTCTTGGAGAGCAAGTTATCTTCTTTTTTTAAAACTTATTTTAAACTTTTTTTTTTGCTCTTTATATTTAAGAAATCCCAAGATTTACCAAGAATGAAATCTTGATAGAACTGCTCTGATAACACTTGATAGGATCAAGGGTAGAAATAATACTAAGATAGAGTGAATACTAGAATGCGGAAGCAACAACAAAAAAAGAAAGATAAAAACTACTTAAAGATATGGGAAATTAAAAGGAAAAATACAAGAATTTTCGAGAAATTGATATACTAAGGCCTTGACAAGATCCAAGTAACAACATGAAGATTTATGGAAGAAATCTAACACCTTTACTTGAGAAAATGAATCAAAACGTTAAATTTGGATCTTGATGCTTTATGAGTAACTAAAGACAATATTTAGCATGTAAGCTAATCACCTTGTAAATAATACTAAAAAGAAATCAAAGATATCACAAGAACAATGTACTTTATACCTCAAGCTATGAACTAGTAAAGGTTTAAAGATAAATTCTCAAAGAACAAGTCACAAAGGTTTAATAGAACTCTCTTAAATATTAGTAATATCAATCTAATTGTCTTTAATGAAAGAAAAAAGACTCCTATATATATATATATATATTATAGGGTCTTTTGACGTCCATGACTCGTTCGGTTAGGCCCAAGGAGTATCTAAAATCTAGAAAGAAAATTACATGGTAAATACTACTGTAGAAAGGAAATAAAGTTACCTTAACTAGGAATAGACTTAGTTGTTGTAGGAAAGCATTAAATGGTACTCAGATACCTTAAATAGAACAAGGAAAACATTAATAATCTATATATAAATAAGGAAATAAGGTAAAACCCAACTAGGAAAAGAATCTTGGCAAATATGGAAAGTTTGACTAGTCTTCTCTGCAAACTTGGGAAGAAAACAACCTTTGTTGTGGCTGATTCTTGGACTCTTCTTGGCCTTATTTGCATAAACTTTAACCCTATAATTCTGCATTTTGGACTTGAATTTGGGCCACCAAATAGTTGTACCGTATGGACAATTCATCCTTCTTGGGCTTTAGCTCTTCTTCCCTAACAAGACACCTTTGGATCTGTAATTGAAGCCCATTGAGCTTATCATTAACCTTCTTGGTTTGTGATCTTGTTATGGTCCTCCTTTGATGTTCTAAAGCTTCATCCTTTTCATCCATATCATTCAATGGTGTAGAGCTTCGTATGATGCTATTAGAAGACCACTCCTAGTCCAGTGTAGAGTGAACATAGTGATTCCAAGTAGTATCTCTCTTGGTCGTACACGTCGGTTATGGTCTTTTTCTATCTATGTATGATATGTTATGTGACTTAATGATTCCTCAAGCATATTTTAACTGTGGCATTGAACATTGATATATTGTCAAAATACAACACTTTTAATGATTAAAACTTGGAATTTTATGTGTTCCCAAGGTGATGTTAGTAGATTTGATGTATGTTTTTTTGCAGGATTATATGGTTGAAACAATTTTTGAGCTAAGTGCACAAAATGTGTTGAAGCAGAGGTTCTGTGAGACCCTTTATGTGTCGTAGATACTTTTATGGGCCATAAAAATGGTTTTGTTGTGAATTCTAATGAAGGGTGAATTTCTGAAGTAGAGTCTACAAACATGTAGATGATCAGTAGAAGACTTTAGGAGCCATAGACTTGGTGTCGTGCCCTGAGGATTAGAATGTGGGGAGTTACTGAAAATCATCAAACAAATCTCCTATGGGCCGTAAAACTATATACAGGCCATAGATGGGTGTCGTAGAAGTCAGCCCTAGTCTTGAAGAAGCAATTCATGAAAGCCTATTTACGGGCCATAAAATGTTATACGACCTGTAGAAGCTGCTGTAGAGCCTGCCGGCCCTAGTTATCCTGTTTCATTTTGGTTTTGTATTTTAAAAACTAAAAATAGGCTTTCTAAGTTATCTTTTAAGAGATTTTTAAGTAGACAATGTGAAGGAATAGTAGCGAAGAAGTAGAGAGCCCAAGAAACACTTGTAAAACTTTGTTTCCTCTTTTGATTTTAATATTGTGAATCTCATTGAAGAGTTTGGATTTCTTGTGATTAATTCTCTTGTGTAAGTGCATAATTATGTTATTCAAATTCATAAGTCTTGCATTTACACTGATTATGAGTAGCTAAATCCACAACTAGGGTTGTGAGAACCATGAAGAACTAACAATGTAAAATTGGATAATTCATAATTCTTGAAAAGTATGCATGCATGTATTAATTAATTCTGTTCGTATTGAACCACCTAGTATTACTGGCTGGATCAAGGTAGTAATGAATAGCAAAGTAGATCAATTAACAAGATTCGATTGATGCATCTCATCTAATCAACCAAACTGGGCCAAGGGGAGGTTGTATTGGAACAATAGGTAAGGGTTGGTAATGTCACACTGCAGGGATAGACCAAATCACGTGGTGCCTCTCTCCTAGACCAAAGGATTTGGTGAACTTAACTTACCATTTTGTAGGCTACACACTGGAAAATAATTTAAGTATTTGGTAATATTGAGTTAGGGAAGCATAGGGAACACAATACCTTAGTTCCTCTTCATACTGGTTTAACACTTGTCTTAGTTTAGGAATATTTTTCATAGTTGTGAGAACCCTGCACCTCTTTTGGGGAGATAAAGTGGATTGCCTATAGGATTTGACCCTCACCTTGGTCAGGTTATTTATCTTGATAATGACTACTTTAGCCTCGAAAAACAGGTGTAGCTTGGGCGATAGAGTAGCATTCATTTTGGTTATTTTTTAATTTTTCTTGCTTTTGTTTTTCTTGTTAAATGAATGAATGGTCGCAAATATTTAGCAAACACCTGTGCATAAATAAGAACTGTGCCAATATGATATCATGTCTCTAGTCCTTAGCAATCCGAGTATTGATGTTCCATATCTTTGATTTGGATAGTACCATGGACGAGAAGCATGTACTCACTAATTACTCCCTTCTTGATAAATCAATCCCCAAAATGAATTTGAGAAATCTTGAGTTAACTATGTGAACAAATGATCTTGGATATGGGATGATCGAAAAATTGCAAATGTGTTTCTATTTTTTGAATATAAATCCATCTTGCCAATGTGTGGTTAGTGATCATTTTGAAATGCTTGTGTTGTATCATCTAGAACTTTCCAGGTTTGTCTCAAGAAGTGATCTTGTTAGTTCCAGATTTGGAGTGGATCTTAGGCCTTCTTTGGTGTCATTAGCCTATTTTGACATCCCTTGGCAGTGAATTGAATCCTTAGTGAACCCCTTTTGAGCCTAAATCACTTCTTTGGCAACCTTGTAACCTTGACTCACGTTTGTGAAGACAAGTCCTTTTTGTTCCTTATCAATCCCTTCCTGAACTCGAAGGTGAAGTAGTAACCAAAGGCTATGTTGCGGGTGGTTTAGTGGAAAAGAAGTGTCTCCCATGAAAGAGTCAAAAAATGAAGAGTGAGAATGAAAGAATGACATCGCGGGGTCCTAGAAGAAGAAGAAAAAGTGAAAAGCAAGAAGTTTCAAAATTAAGGACCTTTCGAAAAAAATAAATAAGAAAGTGGAAGAAAATCTTTCTATGAAAGAAAAGAAAAAAGGGAGACACTTAAGGTGAATGAATCAAAAGTAAAAAAGATGTCAAGAATGGGATGAATAAAAAGCGAACCAAAAGAACCTTTGTGCTTGAAAATAAATATGTAGATTTTACGGAGGGATGAGCCACTATTGACCATATGCTATCATAAACAACCTTTACCCTACATTATAGTCCTAACAAAGTCCTCTGGGATCTTGTTTGGAAGAATGTCAGGTGTACTCCAATTGAGAATAAGGGCAAGCTTATAGATTGAAACTTATATGCTATTTCTCATTTTGGAGAGTGAAAGTTGAAGATGCTCTATAAATCAATTTTATAATCTTGAGCATTTATGCTCTTCTTTGGTGTGAGGGCAAATAATAATGCTTTTGGATAGTGATTAGCAGCTATATGAGCAATTGTGAGCATACCCATGTTTCTCATACTCCTTAGTCATCTTTCGAGACTTTAAAGTCACGTAAGTGGTTTGTAGAGGTTTGAGAAAAGATGAAAAAGGTGAAAATTTATATGTTGCTCCTTGTGGCCCTATTTTCCATCTTTAACTTAGATAGATTGATGTTTGATTTTCTTGAGGGCATGCAAATGCATAATTGGAGGTGTTGGTATGTCTATATTTCAGACTCATTTTGGGGTTAAATTTGTCATGAACCAAGCCTTGGGCCTAGACATGACACGGCAAATAGGTAACCTGAGGTGACCCTATACAAGCCTCTTAGCATATCATTGACACATCCTCGATTGTGGAAGCAAAATAAGCCTCAACAAGACATAAATAAAAAGGGGAAGCAGGACTAAGGGGAGTCTTGATATTCATAAAAGCATAAAAGAGTCAAGCTTATAGCATTAAAATAACATAATATGCAATAACACCTCTGACTTAGAATGGAGCGGGAGCCAAGACACTTTTTGGTCACACCCTCATGATAAAAGTGTGCAACACAAAGAACCCTCAACATAGTAAGAGTAACTTAGATATTGTCCTCGGAATTAAGGACTTACCAATACTTTCTCCGAAGTACCAAACTAGCCACGTGTAGGAGGTCGATCAAATGGAGCTTCGGTCCCTACATGGTAATATCATGTAGGTATAGAGTATAATATCATGTAGGTATAGTATGCGTTAGTATATTTAAATGTACTAAGTATGCGGGGTGCAATGTAACAAAGACATAAGTTAATATATTCAAAATGCATAATCATAAGCAATGGTTATATAATCTCAATATGGCATGCATCATCAATGCTTGTAATAAAACATGCTCATAAATCATTAAACATGCATAATATAACATATATATATATATATATGGGAAGAGACCTCAACTGACATAGACCAAGCAGCTACAACTTGGACTCTAAGGCCTGACACCCTCTTATTTTAGGTGATTGGCATGACACCCCCCGGTGAAGTGTGGTTAACTTGCCAAAGCAAACAAAACATGATAACATGAACTAGATGGATCTACTAGTATAGCAAGGGTAATAATCATAATCCTATGGTGGCACATAGTTTAGAGACTAAAGACTTTATGTAAGGACCTATTGAGCCAAGCCCCCATCTTAAGGCTCAATTGGGGCTAAGTCAAATCCCACAAAATACTTGAAATAATCATACTTTAATCATAACATGAATAGCTCGTAAGAACATGACTTGAGTAGCTCATAAACATGCTTGAGCTCTACTAGTGAGTCTAACTTGAACATGAGAATAGATCATAATCATATATGAACCCTTGCTTTAATATGAATGGCTCACAAGAGGTAAAAATCTTGAAATATGGTCCCTTATCAACCTCACCTTCTCCAAGGCTTCCATAACCAAACCTTGACTTCAACTAGTGAGCCTATCTTGGACATGAGAATAGATCACACTCATACATTAACCCTTGCTTTAACATGAATTGCTTACAAGATGTAAAAATCTTGAAATACGACTTAACTTTGTACTTGTAAAATCATAGATATTTTTCATAAATTCATACATTCTTGAAAGCCCTTAATCATCATAAAATCACTTGACTTGTAAATCATGTACTAGTTTATCAATGAATTCAGAATTGTTGTTATGTAGTTTTGTCAAACACTTGATGGATTTATGATACTTGATCAAAATCATGCAATTCAAGAGTAAGGCAAGATGAGTAAAGTCAATGTAAATCAACCCACCAATATTGTAGTAAAAACCTCATGTAGTGTACCTTTAAATCCATCACAAAAGCTCATAATAGTTCATGTTTTCATAGCTCAAAACATGCATAGTCTCAATAGACAAAACCAATTCATGGAATAAGCTTGAAATAGATCTTTATGCATAGTCACTCAACACTTGGTAAAACCCTAACATAATGTATGTTCATAATCTATAATAAGAGATACCCAAAGGTAACACAACTTGAAATGATGCAATTTTCATAAAAAGGGAAAGTTGGGCTCCATGGATGAAAGGACCACTGATGAAGACCCACATACCTTAAACCTTTAATTCCTTGAAATGATCTTGAAGTAGACTTAAAGCTTCAAATAAGTCCTTGAGTTCCAAAATTGAGCTTGAAATCCTTAGATTTGAATGAGAGAATTGATAGAATCTTAGAGTGGTTTTAGAGAGGGTTTTGTAGGCTATAGAGTTGAAAAATGACTAAGTTTGGGAGATTTCATATTTAAGTGGGCATGGGGCTATGACCTTAATGCCCTTGGGTGAGATAAGAAAAGCAAGTAAAATATTACACTGGTCCACGCCCTAGGCTCGACGAGGACCAGATGCAGACCACAAAATACACTAGTTTACGCCCCAGGCGCGTCGCGGCCTGGGCGCAGATAGACACTGGAAAAGGAAAATTAGCAAAAAATATTTTTCACTGCGGGTCCTCTAAAATCTGAGTTATACCCCTATCCCCTACTCAATTATGCCCCCTAATCAAGAATATGAAGTTAGATTTTTAAAATAATGCACAAATTTTGAGATAAATGGAAATCACAATTTTGGGGCATTCTAAAGCATATGAGAGGTGTTTCAATATCTCCCCCTTGAGAACATTCATCCTCGAATGTCAAAAAAACATGCATAAAAGAAGTAATTATGAAGATTTCATCCCAACATGAATTCAAAAAATGCACTTAAACATCATTTTCAAAAAGTCTCGACATGAATGTAAAAAATCATCATAAACTTGTTACCATAAACATGAATGCTTGCAAAATGACATAAAGGCTGAAACTTAAGACTTGAAAGCATATATGGGACTTAGGTTACTGCCTTCGGCTTGATTAGAGTGGAAGAGATATGGATAAACTTCAAGGGTCCATACTCTTTTCATCAAGGGTCCATAGTTTGAGGAAAGGAGTATAAACCCTTGAATATAGTCCATGCCGACATCCAATCCATTGGTACTCTATATCTCTGTTTCTCTACCTCTTTACTTGTCTATCCAATATCTCCACCAGGACCTCCTCATAGGTCAAATATCCTCCATGACACCCACAACCTCCAAGGGCACTATAGCACTGGAGTCTCCCACATACATCCTCAACATGGACACATGGAAGATTGGATGAACCATATTCATCTCCATAGGCAACTCCAACTTATATGCAACCTTACCAACCCTTCTTAAAACTATATATGCCCCAAAAACCTTGGGCTCAATGTCCTCGTTTTGCCAAACCAAACCATACCCTTCACGGGGGAGACTTTCAAGTAAACCCAATCACCAACCTTAAACTCAAGATCTCTTTTTTTCACATAGGAGTAGGACTTTTGTCTACTTTAGGATGTTTTTAACCTCTCCCTTATCAACCTCACCTTCTCCAAGGCTTCCATAACCAAACCAATGCCTAACAAAGCCATCTCCCCCACATCAAATCACCCAACCAGGGACCTACAACACCTACCATATAAAACTTCAAGTGGAACCTTGCTAATGCTTGAGTGGTAGCTATTGTTGTAAGAAAACTCAATAAGTGGAAGATGTTCATCCCAACTACCCTTAATCTCTAAAACACAAGTCCTAAACATATCCACAAGAGTTTGCATAGTTCTTTTGGCTTGACCATTCGTTTAAGGATGAAAAGCCTTGTTAAGCTTGACCTTGGTACAAAGACCTCTTTGGAAGGACGTCCATAAGTGAGAAGTGAATTAGACACCATGATCTGAAAATGATACACAAAGGCACCCCATGCAATCAAACCAATTCAAGGATATATAACTTGGCATAATCTTTGGCAGCATAAGTCATTTTGACCAATAGAATGTGAGCCGACTTTGTCATGATATTCACAGCAATCCAAATAGAGTCAAAGTGTCTCCTAGTCTTAGGCAACCCAACCACATAATCCATATTGATCTCTTCCAACTTTCAAGTAGGAATTTCTATGTCTTGCGCTAGGCTACTTGACCTTTAATGTTTGGCCTTCACTTGTTAGCAATTGTGACATCCTAATACTAATTTAGTGTAATGACCCTCATATGTTTTGAAATATCCCATAATCATAATTTTTATATATTTCAAAATTCGTGCATGATTTCAACAATCTGACTTCATATTCTCGATTAAGGAAAAAATTGAGTGTGGAATGGGTATAACTCATATTTTAGAATACCCATAGCGAAAAATAATTTTCACCAATTTTTGAATTCCAGTGGTTGTCCTTGCCCTGGCCCTGACATGCTAGGGGTGTTGAGTTGTATAACATAAGGTACACGTTGCATCAAGGGCGTAAAACAGAGTAATATTTTCATTACTTTTCTTATTTTTCCCAAGGGCATTGGGGTCATAGCCCCTTGCCCACTTAAACGTGAAATAACCCATACTTATCCATTTTTCAACTCGATAACTCTCAAAACCCTCTCTAAAAATCTCTGCAAGAGCCTATTAATTCTCTCATTAAAATCTATGGATTTCAAGCTCAATTTTGGATCTCAAAGACTCATTTTATGCTCTAAGTCTACTTCATGTTCACCTAAAGGAATTCAAGGTTTAAAATATGTTGGTCTTCATCCATGGGTCCTTTCACCTATGGAACCCAACCTTTTTGTATCATAAAAATTACACATTTTGAAGTAATATTAACTATTGGTATCTCTTATATGGATTATGAACATAAATCATGTAGGTGTTTTATCAAGTGTTGATTGATTATGCATGCATATCTATTTCAAGTTTATTCTATGAATTGATTATGTCTATTGAGACTATGCATGTTTTGAGCTATGAAATTATGAATTATCATGAGCTTTTGTAATGAATTTCAAGGTACCCTACATGAGGCTTTTACTATATATTGGTGGGTTGATTTGCATTGACTTTACTCATCTTATTTCACTTTTGAAATGCATAATTTTGAACAAGTATCATGAACCCACCACGTGTTTCATAAAATGACATGACAAGAGTTCTCAAGTTATTGATGATCTATTACATGATTTACAAGTCAAGTGACTATATGATGATTAAGGGCTTTCAAGAATATATTGAGTTCATGAAAAGTATCTGATTGTACAGGTATCAAGTTAAGCCCTATTTCAAGATTTTTTCCTCCTGTGAGCCATTCATGTTAAAGCAAGGGTTCATATATGATTATAATCCATTCTCATGTTCAAGTTAGGCTTACTACTAAAGGTCAAGCATGTTTATGAGGTACTCAATTCATGTTCTTAAAAGCTATTCATGTTATGATTAAAGTATGATTATTTCAAGTATTCCATGGGATTAAATTGAGCATCGATTGGTTGGATATTGGTGTGGACTATCTTCAAGGGTCCATACTCTTTTCATCAAGGGTCCATAGTTTGAGGAAAGGAGTATAAACCCTTGAATATAGTCCATGCCGACATCCAATCCATTGGTACTAAGTCTAATCCCACGGAATACATGAAATAATCATAACTTTAATGACTTGTAATAAACATGAAATCATGACATGAGTAGCTCTTAATCATATTGACCTCTAATGGTGTGCCTAATTAAAATATGAGAATAGATCATAATCATACATGAACCCTTGCTTTTACATGAATGACTCCTAAGAGGTAAATCTTGAAAATAGGACTTAACTTCATACTTGCATAATCATAGATGATTTCATGAATTCATAAGATACTTGATAGCCCATATTCATCATGAAGTCACTTGACTTGGAAAATATGTAAATAATTTGAGAATTCTTGACTTGACATTTCATCGAACACTTCGTGGGCACATATAAGAACATGTTCAAATAATTCAAAATGCAAGATTATAGATCATGAAATAGTTAAATCAATGCATCTTAAAGTCATGTAAATCAGCCCATCAACATCATGGTAAAACCCTATCATGGGTAACTCATAAATCATATTAAAACTTCATAATAACTCATAGATTTCATAGCTTGAATCATGTATATTCTTAATAGACAAGGATTACTTCATAGTATAAGCTCAAAATAGATATTTATGCATAATCAACAATAATTGACAAAACCCCAACATATTTCATGCTCATATTTCATAATAATAGATACCCATAAATAATACAATTTGAAATTATGTAATTTTCATAAAAAGGGAGATTGAGCTCCATGGGTGAAAGCACCAAATTGATGAAACCCACATACACAAATTTGGGAATTCCTTGATATAGACTTGAAGGAGACTTGAAGCTTGAATGGAGTTCTTGAGATACAGAATTAAGCTTGAGACACTTGAATATGGATGAAATATTAGGTTAACTCTTGGAGAGGTTTTTTGAGAAGGCTTTGAGTGAAATAGAGTTGAAAATAGCTAAATATAGGTGTTTTCACACATAAGTGGGCATAGGGCTATGACCCCAAGGCCCTTGGGCTGAAATGAAATACCAAGGAAAATAATACACTAGTCCACACCCTTAGCGTAATGCGGACTAGACGTGAAGTTCCCTCCAACACTAATCTGTACCCATAGCGCATCGCGGCCAGGGCACGGATGGCCACTGAAAATAAAAAATTAGCAAATTTTATTTTTCACTACGACCCTCTAAAATTGGGGTTATACCCATTTCCCACTTAATTTTGCCCTCTAATCAAGAATATGAAGTCTAATTTTTGATATCATGTATGGATTTTGAGATATATAAAAATTATGATTATAGGCATTTTTAAGCACATTTTTATGGTGTTTTTGGGGCGTTTCAAATGTTGTGGTCAAGGGTAGATTCATTTATTTTCGTAAAGATGAAAAGTTGATTTCTAAGGGTTACATTTTTCATCTTGTGAGAGTTATGGATGTTGAATACAAAGTCCTTCCTATTAAGTGGGTTCCGGTGGTCAATGGGTTTCTTTATATTTTTCTCGATGAGCTTCCCGGTGTTCCTCCCAAAAGACAAATAAACTTTTGTATAACACTCCTTCACAATACTACCCTTTTTATTTCCCCTTACCGTATTGTCCCCACAGAACTGAAGGAGTTAAAGGATCAATTGAGGGATTTAGAAGGGTTTCATAAGGCCTTGTAAGTCACCTTGGGGTGGACCAATGTTCTTTGTAAAAAAAAGGATTGTCCTCTTAGAATGTGTATTAATTACCCACAACTTAATAGGGTTACCATAAAGAAAAAATACCCTTTACCAAGGATTGATTAGCTTTTTGATCAACTACAAGGGGCTAGTCACTTTTCTATGACTGATTGTCAGTTCTAATACCACCAAGTGAAGGTGAGGGAGTGTGATATTAATAAAATGGCTTTTTGGACTAGGTATAGGCACTTTGAATTTATGGTTATGTCTTTTGAGTTGACAAATGCACCGGCTATATTTATGGATCTTATGAATAGGGTCTTCAAACCCTCCCTTGATATATTTGTGGTAGTCTTTATTGATGATATATCAATTTATTCCCGGAGTGAGAAAGAGCATATAAATCACTTGAGGGTGGTATTGCAAATCTTGAGGGATGAGCATTGTTTTCTAAATATGAGTTTTGGTTGAAAGAAGTTGGTTTTCTAGGGAATATGGTGTCAAGTGATGGCATTAAGGTGGATGCTAAGAAAATGGAGGTGGATCTTCGGTTTGAAAGGTTACTATCAGGGGTTTGTGAATGGATTTTCTTCTATTGTTTCTCCTATGACAAAGTTAATCCAAAAGAAGGATAAATTTGTTTGGGCCGATGAATATGAAAAGAGCTTTCAAATCTTGAAAGATAAGTTTATCTCTGCTCTTATCTTGGCTGTATTAGAAGGGTTGAAATCGCTTATGGTATATTGTGATGCCTCAAGAATTGGTTTGGGATGTGTTTTAATGCAAAATGTCAAGGTGATAGCATATGCCTCTAGACAACTTAAGGTGCATGAACAAAATAACCCCATCCATGATCTTGAGTTGGCGGCTGTGGTGTTTGCTTTGAAAATTTGAAATCACTAGTTGTATGGGGTTCATGTTGATGTTTTTACCAACCACAAGAGTCTCCAATATGTGTTCACATAGGAAAAAAATCTTAACTTGAGACAAAGAAGGTGGTTAGAGCTCCTTAAAGACTATGATATGAGTGTGCCTTATCATCTTGGCAAAGCTAATATTGTGGCTGATGCTCTAAGTAGAGCCTCAATGGGTAATCTAGCTCATATTGACGATGGTGGCAAAGTTGTGGCTAGAGAAGTTCATCAATTGGGAAGATTGGGGGTTAGGTCGGATGAAGTTAAAAATGGTGGTATAGTGGTTATTGATGGTTCTAAATCTTTTTTGTTTGAGGAAGTAAAGTCAAAACAAGATCTTGACCCTGCCTTACTAGAGTTGAAGGCCTTGGTGAAGGATTATAAAGTGGAGGTTTTCTCCTAAGTGGGAGATAGTGTCCTTAGGTACCACGGTAGGTTGTGTGTGCCTAATGTTGATGACTTAAGGGGGTTGATTTTGAAGGAGGCTTATAATTTATCTTATTCTATTCACCCTGGTTCCACAAAGATGTATAAAGACTTGAGTGTGGTGTATTAGTAGGGTGGTATGAAGAGGGATATTGCCATGTTCATATTCGGATGTCATAATTTGCAACAAGTGAAAGCTGAACACCAAAAGGCTGGGTGGCCTAGCCCAAGACATAGAGATTCCCACTTGGAAGTGGGAAGAGATCAAGATGGATTTTGTGTTTGAGTTGCCTAGGACTAGAAAACGCTTTGACTCTATTTGGGTTGCTGTGGATAGAATGACAGAGTCAGCTCACTTTCTACCAATCAAAGCCACTTATGGTACCGAAGATTATGCCAAGTTGTATATTCATGAGTTAGTTAGATTGCATAGAGTACCCTTGTCCATCATTTTGGATCGTAGTGCTCATACACTTTCCATTTTTTGAGATCCTTCCAAAGGGGTCTTGGTCCCAAGGTTAAGCTTAGCACAACTTTTCATCCTCAAACAGATGGTCAAGCTGAAAGGACTATCAAAACGCTTGAGGATATGCTTAGAACTTGTGTTTTGAAGTTTAAGGGTAGTTAGTATGAACATTTTCCACTTATTGAGTCTGCTTACAACAATAGCTACCACTCAAGCATTGGTATGGTTCCCTTTGAAACTTATATGGTAGGTGTGGTAGATCCCCGATTGGGTGGTTTGAAGTGGGGAAGATAGCATTGCTAGGTCCGGATTTGGTTATGGAGGACTTGGAGAAACTGAGGTTGATAAGGGGGAGAGATTGAAAACAGCCCAAAGTAGACAAAGTCCTACTCCGAAGTGAGGAGACGAGATCTTGAGTTTAAGGTTAGTGATTGGGTTTACTTAAAAGTCTATCCAATGAAGGGTGTGGTCCAGTTAGGCAACAAAGGGAAATTGAGCCCAAGGTTTGTGGGTCCTTATAGAGTTTTGAGGAGAGTGGGTAAGGTTGCATTTGAGTTAGAGTTTCCAATGGAGATGAATGTGATACCCTGTAACTTCATGCTCTTGTATATCTATGTTTCAAGCCTCATTGGGTTGGGTTAATGATGTATTAGGTTCATGGGAGACTCCTAATACCTAAACGAGTTCAATACTCCCCTAAAAGTTGAGTTTTTGGTGATGGTTCATGTAAGGGTCAACTTTAAACTAGCATAACTTTTAGCACATTTGGAACTGGATGGCCCACTATATGTTAAATGAAATACTGTTTGAGTTAGCTTCGCAATGCACTTGGTTTCACCTCATTCGGAGGTCGGATGAGGGAGTTATGTTCATTTTCATAAGACCCTCCCATGCAGTGATCTCACACGGGCACATATACGAGTAGTGGTGGCTTGTATTGGTCGTGTGAGGCTAGGAAAAACCATTTTGAGCCTAAGGTATGGACCACGACCAGTGGTACGGTCGTGAGGATTACCACTAGTCATTAGGAGGGGCGTGAAGGTGAGTAAGGAAGGCTTTGTATGCATGAAGGTGAGTTTGAGGCTAAGGCATGGACCACGACCACCCACAATGGTCATGGTAGGTAGCACGGGTCATGGCCCTTGGTGTCGATCTGGGGAAACATTTTCTAGCACCAAGTATGGTGCCACGAGCCTCCACACGGGCGGTGAGGCTCCACACAACCCATGGAGGCCTCCTTGGTCATGACAAGACCTCTTTTTCCATTAGATTTCCAACTTCAATTCTTAAACTAAGTACCTTGTCATGGGCACTTCACACGACTGGTGGAGTGTCACATGACCCATTGGACCTTTCGTGGGATAATCCATTCACAAATTTTACTCAAATACCCTTTTTAGACTTCCAATGCCTCCGTGAAGCTAAGTTAAAGCTATGTGAAATTGTGATTGTTTGCTATGTTTTGAGCTATAAACTCTTGATCTATTGTAAGATTTGAGGAGGTGTCTTGATGTATGTTTCATAAAGGTGTTACAAGGTGTTGATTTATGGTTTTAAAATGGGTTTTCTTGCATGATTTTATCTCTATATTTCATGGTCTTATACTAACATTATACACCCTCTAAGTGTTTGATAAAATATCTGAATGTAGTTTCTTTAGGTGTTGAAGGTCCAAAGCATGAGATATATTATGATTAGCTATATGATGATGAAATGAGATTAGGTACATGATATACTCTATGTCTAAGTGTTGCATTAGACCATGTCCAATCCGGGGGGTCTAAGGACCCGGATAACCAAGGTGTGGGTTTGTACTCATCAACCGAGGGAAGGGTTCATACTTATCGACCTAGGTGATGGGGCAGCATTATCACTAACTGAGATGGTGGTTTTTACTTATCAATTGAGGGAAGGGTTTGTACTTCTCCACCTAGGTGATGGGGTGGCATTATCACCAACTAAGTGAAGGGTTTGTACTTCTCCACCTAGGTGATGGGGCGGCATTACCACCAACTGAGTGAAGGGTTAGTACTTCACCACCTAAGTGATATGGCGATATCATCACTAACCTCAAGGGATTTATACCTTGGAAATTTAGGTTGGTCTATTCTTCACATATGATACTTTATATGAGTATGAGTTATTTAAGCATGTTTTACTTATGCATTGTTCATATATGCCATCTTGCTATAATATGCTCATTACCTATTGCTATGAATTTTAATCATGATGTCAATTTATTTTTGCATTGTATCCCACATACTTAGTACATTGAAATATACTAACGCATACTCTTATCTACATGATATCACCATGTTGGAACCGGTGCTTAAGTTGATCATTCTCCTCCTCTACGTGGCTAGTCGGTGCTATTCCAAGATTATGGGATAGTCTTCCATTTAGGGGACCTTAGGCTATATTGGTATTATCTATGTATTAAGACACTATCTTATGTTCTATTGACTATGGAGGTGAGCTTCGTAGCTTTGTCTTGGCCCCCATTCTATCTATGTATTTAGAGGTGTTTATTGGATAAGTTATGTATTTATGATATCAGCTATGACTCCTTGTCTTTGATGTCGATGTTTTCACAAGCTATCCCTTAGCCCCTTGTTCCTTTTTGCTTACTTTATGCCTTTTATATGCTTCCGCGACCAAGGATGGGTAATGACAAATTAAGAGGCTTATTTGAGGTTCTTTTGGGTTCCCCATTCGTCGTGTCATGTCTAGGCCCTAGGCTTGGCTCGTGATAAACTTGGTATCAAAGCACTAGGTTGATATATCCTCAGAGTCTAACACACCATGTCAATTAGAGTCTTATTTGTATTTATGAAGCACGCCATGACTATGAGTAGGAGGCTATGAGGCATTTTAGGAAATATTTCCCTTATTCATATTCTAAGTCATGATATAGGGTTGTGGTGAGTCTTTCCCTCCTCCCCCAACGATTGTTTTTTGCTATGCTAGATCATGCCAAACACTAGAGGTATATGTGCCCAAACCCCCGAGGAGCAACCTACCAATGGTGCGCTCTAGGATGCTCTTACTATGCTTGGCCAACTGGTGGCCAACTAAGTCCAACAAGGGGCCCAAGCCCCTCATGCTACTACCCCGAGAGCTAGGGTAAGAGATTTCATGAGGATGAATCCTCTAGTTTTCTGTGGGTTAAAGGTGGAGGAAGACCCATAAGAGTTCATTGTTAAGGTCTACAAAATCTTGAATATTATGGGTGTTGGGCATAATGAAAAGGCAGAGTTGGCGGCATACCATCTCAAGGGGGTAGCGCAAATTTGGTATGATCAATGGAAGGGGGAGAGGGGAAATGGTTATGTGATACTTTGGGAGGATTTTAAATTGGCTTTACTCAATTGATTTTTCTCTCTTGAGCTTAGGAAAGCAAAGTTAGTGGAGTTTATGAACTTGAAACAAGGTGTTATGAGGATGAGAGAGTGTGCCTTCAAGTTTAATCAACCTTTAAAGTATGCTTCTCATTTGGTGGCCAATCCTAAACCTAGGATGAATAAATTTGTGATGGGGGTCTCCGACTTGGTGAGTTAAGAATACCGATCCACCTTGCTAATTGGTGAAATGGACTTGTATTGGTTGATGACATATACCGAGCAAATGAAGGAGGAAAAATTAAGGAAGAGGAGGGGCCATGAGGCCAAGAAGGCCGGTTTTGAGGGAAAGATCAAAAAGGGTACTAGATATCGTCAAGGCCAATGGTCTCATCATGCTACTAATAGGGGGTTTGCCAATTACCTCCCTAGTCCTCAAGGTGTTTGTGGTATGGCTCCTAGTGGTGTGTGTCCTAAATGTGGGAAGAGTCATAAGGGCCTATGTTTGAAGGGTTCCAATGCATGCTTTAGTTGTGGGGAGCTTGATCACAATAAGATAGATTGTCCAAGAAACCATGGTAAGGTCAGGGGTGTAAATATAGTTCCATTGGGTGGAGGTGGTCCTCAAGGTGGTGCCCCAAGGCACAATCAATTTTATGGTATTCATGGAAGGTAAGGGGTTGGTGAGGTTCCTGATGTTGTTACCAGTATGTTGAAAATCTTTGTCTTTGATGTATATGCTTTGATTGGTTCGGGTGCCACTCTCTCCTTTGTTACCCTTTTGGTTGCTAGAAAGTTCCATGTTGACCCCGAGTTGTTACATGAGTGATATAAAGTGTCTACTCCTATTGGTGCCTTTATTGTTGCTAGGAAAGTTTATAGAAATTTTCCTATTTGCATTTTGCATAAGTTGATGCCTTGCGATCTTGTCGAATTAGACATGGTAGATTTTTATGTCATTCTTGGGATGAATTGGTTGCATGCCTATTATGCTTCTATTGATTGCGGCTTACCAACTCAAGGAGGTGGCACAAATATGGTTTAATTAATGGAAGGAGGAGAAGGGAAACATATTTTGGTATAGACCTCCTTCCTGATACCCAACCCATTTCTATTCTCCCTTACCGTATGGCCTCGATGGAGTTAAAGGAGTTAAATGAGCAATTAAGGGATTTGTTGGAGAAGGTTTTATTAGGTCTAGCCAATCACCTTGGGGCGCACCGGTGTTGTTTATGATGAAGAAGGATGAGTCTCTTAGAATGTGCATTGACTACCGACAACTTAATAGGGTGACCATCAAGAATCGGTATCCTCTTCCAAGAATTGATGATTTGTTTGACCAATTGCAAAGGGATAGCCATTTCTCTAAGATTGATCTTTGGTCTGGGTACCATCAAGTGAAAGTGAGGGAGTGTGATATTCCTAAGACGACTTTCAGGACTAGGTATAGGCATTTTGAGTTTGTTGTGATATCCTTTGGGTTGACCAATACACCAGCCATCTTTATGGATCTAATGAATATGGTCTTCAAACCCTACCTTAATTCCTTTGTTGTGGTCTTTATTGATGATATTTTGATCTATTCACATAGTAGGGAGGAGCATATCGGTCATTTCAGGGTTGTGTTGCAAAGGTTGAGGGATTTGTTATGGTCTTCATTGATGATATTTTGATCTATTCATATAGTGAGGAGGAGCATATGAGCAATTTAAGGGTTGCATTGCAAAGATTGAGGGAAGAGAAATTGTATGCTAAATATGAAAAGTGTGAATTTTAGTTGAAGGAGGTTGCATTCTTGGGTCATGTGGTGTCGGTGGATGGTATAAAAGAGGATCCTAAGAAAACTGATGTGATTAACAATTGGCCTAGACCATTGACCCCATCGGATATTAGGTGTGGACTGATGAATGTGAGAGGAGCTTCCAAACATTGAAAGATAAGCTTGTATCCTCTCCTATATTATCACTACCAGATGGACTTGAGGGATTTATTGTGTATTGTGATGCTTCTAGAGTGGGTTTGGATTGTGTGCTAATGCAAAATGGTAAAGTCATAGCCTATGCTTCTAGGCAACTCAAGGTGCATGAAAAGAACTACCCTACCCATGATCTGCAATTGGCCGCCGTGGTGTTTGCATTAAAGATTTGGCGTTATTATTTGTGTGGGGTGCATGTCAATGTGTTCACCGATATTAAGAGTCTCCAATATGTCTTTACTAAAAAATATCTCAACTTAAGACAATGAAGGTAGCTAGAACTTCTTATGTACAATGACATGAGTGTGCATTACCATCCCGGGAAGGCAAATGTGGTGGCGGATGCTTTGAGTCGGGTGTCTATGGGTAGCCTAGCTCATGTTGATGGTGATGATGAGGAGATGGCTAGGGAGATGCATCGATTGCCAAGATTTGGGGTTAGGTTGGAAGAGTTAGGTAATGGTGTGGTTTTTGTTGATGGTTCCAAATCTTCATTGGTTGATGAGGTGATAGCAAAACAATATCTTCACTCCTCCTTGCTATAATTGAAGGCCTTGGTGAAAGAGGGCAAAGTAGAGGTTTTCTCCCAAGGGGGAGATGGTGCCCTTAGGTACCAAGGTAGATTGACTGCACACTTGTGGAGATCGTTTCAAAGAGAAAATACTACAAAAGGCCACATAATATACCACATTCCACCCCCAAACGGATGGCCAAGCCAAAAGAACCATTCAAACCCTTGAAGATATGCTTAGAGAATGTGTATTGGAGTTGAGGGGTAGTTAGGATGACCATCTTCCTTTGACTGAGTTTGCCTACAATAATAGCTATCACTCTAGCATCAATATGGCTCCTTTTAAGGCTCTTAATAGGAGGCATAGTAGATCACCGGTGAGTTGATTTGAGGTTAGAGAAGTGGCTTTACTGGGACCAGATCTAGTTATAGAGGCTCTTGAGAAGGTTAGGATGACCAGGGAGAGGTTGAAAACGGCCCAAAGTTGTCAAAAATCCTATGCCAATGTGAGAAGAAGAGACCTTGAGTTCAAAGTAGAGGATTAGATCTATTTGAAAGTTTCTCCAATGAAAGGTGTGGTCCATTTTGGTAAAAAGGGGAAGTTAAGTCCAAGATATGTTGGTCCTCATGAGGTAATGAAGAAGGTTGGCAAGGTAGCTTATGAAGTGAAGTTGCCTAGTGAAATGAATTTAGTTCAACCAGTATTCCATGTCTCTATGTTGAGAAAATATATGGGTGATCCTAATGCCATTATACCTCTTGATGTGGTGGGCGTTATTGAGGATAACTTGACTTATAAGGAGGTTCCGAGTTAGAATTTTGGATAGGCAAGTAAAGAGATTGAAGAACAAGAAAGTGACATCCGTTAAGGTCCTTTAGAAGAACCAACAAGTCGAAAGTACAACATGAGACGCCGAAGCAGACATGCAAAAGCGGTATCCTTATCTTTTCCACTCCACTCAAGCCTAAGGTACTAATCCAAAGTCCCCTATGTGATGTCAAGTCTTAATTTTTGGCCTTAAGCCATTACATACATTCATGTTTATATGGGCAACGTTTTATGGTAATTTTGATGTTCATGTTGACACATTTGAAAATCATGTTTAGATACATTTATTGCATCCATGTTAGGCAAAAATCTTCAAGGCTACCTTCCTTGTGTACGTTTCATTTACATTCGGGAATGAATATTCCAAACAGGGAGATATTGTGACACCCCATAAATTCATGCTCTTGTATATCCATGTTTCAAGCCTCATTTGGTTAGGCTGAGGGTGTATTAGGTTCATAGGAGAATCCTAGTACCTAAACGAATTCAAAACTTCCCTAAAAGTTGAGTTTGGGGTGATAGTTCATGCAAGGGTCAACATTAAACTATCAAAACTTTTAGAACATCTAGGAACTACATGGCCCACGACAAATCAAATGAAAACCCTTCGAGTTAGCTTCACAAAGCACTTGGTTTCACCTCATTCCGAGGTCGGATAAAGGAGCTATGATCGTTTTCGTCAGACCCTCCCGTGCAGTGTTGTCACACGGGTAGCTTGACGGCCAGTGTACCCTTGGAAGGGACACCTGGTTCACTTGGGGTTGGAAAGGGCCATTTTTTGCCTAAGGAAGGTGACACTGCCAGTGGCATAGGCCATGTGGCTTGCCACTGAACGTGCGGAGGGATCACAAGGTGTGTCATGGAGGCTTGTTGGGCATGGGAAGAAAATGTGGCTAAGGGTGGTGCCACGGGCACGCTTGATGGGCTATTTGAAGGGGAACAGCTCATGTAGCCTAGGATTGAGGTGGCCTGGCCTTATTTTTGAAGCCAAGTGTGGTGCAACGGACCATCAAACGGACCGTGAAGCATCACACGGCTCGTCAGGTGGTCCGTCAAAGTGATGAGACGTCAATTTTCTAAGTTTCCCAACTTCCATTTTCTTCACTAAGGCACTTCACACGGGTACTCCACATGACCCATTGAGTCCCACACAGCCAGTCAAGTCTCCAGTGAGATGACACTTTGCCAATTTTCAATCTGTTCACTTATGGCGTCTTCGTAAATTTTAATTACTCTAGTGCCCTTTTTAGACTTCCAATGCTATCTTAACCTTACTAAAAGACCTAAACAATTTTCCAAAGGATCAAACGCATTACTCTAATCTCAAATACACTCTCAGATCTCTCAAAATCCTCCATTAAGTGCCAACTGAATTTCAAGGAAACCCAAGAACAAGATTGGATTCAAAGATCATTTTCAAACCTCCATTCTTCCCAATCTCAATTCCAAGCAACTCTAGACCTAAAGTATGTGGGTTTCTTTCATGTGTTCCTTCCATACATGTGTTCCTTCCATACATGATTCCAAAGCATGAGATATGATATGATTGACTATATGATGATGAAATAAGCTTATGTACATTATATGCTATAGATATAAGTGTTGCATTAGGCCATGCCCAATCCAGGGGGTCTAAGAACCCAGATAACCGAGATGGGGGTTTGTACTCATTAATCGAGGGAAGGGTTCGTATTTCTCCACCTAAGTGATAGGGTGGCATTACCACTAACCAAGATGGGGGTTTATAATCATCAACCAAGTGAAAGATTTGTACTTTTTCACCTAGGTGATGTGGCGGTATTATCACCAACCGAGTGAAGGGTTAGTACTTTACCACCTAAATAATGGGGCAGCATCATCACTAACCAACCAAAGAATTTGTACTATGGAAATCTAGCATGGTCTATTCTACACATATGATATCCTATATGAGCATGAGATACTTAAGCATGTTTTACTTAAGCATTGATCATTCATGTCATATTGTATATTATGCCTATTGCTTGATATTATGTATTTTGATTATAATGTCTATCTATTATTGCATTGCATCCTACATACTTAGTACATTCAAACATACTAGCGCATACTCTATTTCTACATGATTTCAGCATGTAGAAATCGGTGCCAAAGTTGATCATCCTTCTCCATGTGGCTAGTTCGATGCTATTTAAGTTAGTTGGTGAGTCCTCCACTTTGGAGACCTAGTCTACGTTTCTTCTATTATGTATTGAGACATTCATCTTTATGGTTTATTTTGACTATGAGGGTGAGCTCGGTTACTTTGTCTTGGCCCCCG